>CABHPQ010163220.1:9778-41858 GCA_902168405.1 Peromyscus aztecus | reverse complement strand
TTCGACTATATAAATGTAGTGAGAAAGAGCTGAGCACCAGCATGCATGCATTAATTTATTGCTTTGTGTTCTTGACTGTGAATGCAATATGATTAACTTCTTCAAGACACTGCAGCTTTGACTTCCCCATAGTGACAGCATCTGGAATTGTCAGTCAGTTAACCCTTTCTCTCCTAAACTGCTTTTGTCAGGCATTTGATCACAACATCAGGAAGCAAGACTGAGAAAGATGACGTGGATCCAATTTCAGTGTGTGTGTGCGTGCGTGCGTGCGTGCGTGCGTGCGTGTGTGTGTGTGTGTGTGTGTGTGTAAGACAGGGTTTCTCACCACAGCTGGTGTACTGGCTGGTTTTGTGTGTCCAATCGACACAAGCTAGAGTCATCAGAGCAAGGAGACTCAGCTGAGGAAATGCCTCTATGAGATCCAGCTCTAAGGCATTTTCTCAATTAGTGATGAATAGGGGAGGGCCCAGACCTTGGTGGGTGGTGCCATCTCTTCCTGGCCTGGTGGTCCTGGGTTCTATAAGAAGGTGGACTGAACAAGTCATGGGGAACAAGCCAGTAAGCAGCTTCCCTCCATGGCGTCTGCATCAGGTCCTGCCTCTGGGATCCTGCCCTGTTTGAGTTCCTGTCCTGACTTCCTTCAGTGATGAACAGCAATGCTGAATTGTAAGCCAAATAAACTCCTTTCTCCCCAACTTGCTTTTTGGTCATGGTGTTTCATCACAGCAAGAGAAACACTACCTATGAAAGCTGACCTAGAACTTACCACACAGGTAAAATATTAAATTGATTTTCTGATCCTCCACCTCCTGAGTGCTGAGATTACAGGCTTGTGCCATCATGTATTGGACTGTACTGGGAATCAAACTGAGGGCTTTGAGCATACAAAGCAAGCATTCTACAATAACCTATATAGTATGTAGTCCCATAGTTTCACTTTTTCTCATTAATAAGTGCAACAGGGTTAGAATGTGGGAGGGAAAGATAAGCAATCTCTGATCAGTACAGAAAAGAAAAAGGAAGAAAAAATATTACACAGTTATTTGTGCTGCCAGACAACTAAGCATCTCATTTCATCCTTGTAGTTACCTTAGTCTATGGATATTTAATCTCATTTTGCCAATGAGAATATGTAAGTAAGTATGTAATTAACCTGTGCAAGGTTATCTGATTAAGAAACACTGGATATGGGGTTAGAGAGAAGACATTTGCTCCTTTTCTAGATGACTTCAGTCAAGTTCCCAGCCATCATGTCTGTTGACTCACAGCTGCTGTGGAATAATTCTTTTCTTACACTGTGAATGTTTGTTACTCTCATTGTTTAATAAGGAGCTGACTGGCCTACAGCTGGGCAGAAGGAGGTTAGGCAGGAAAATTAGACTAGAGGACGATGGGAAGGAAGGCAGAAGATGGGTGGAGTCAGAGGAGTCACCAAGAGACGCAGAAGAAGGAGGAGACGAACTTGCCATCCTGAGGAAAGGTACTGAGCCATGTGTTAGAGTGTAGATAAGAAATACGGGTTGCTTTAAGTTATAAGAGCTAGTTAATGACAGGCCTACTCTATGGCTGAGCTGTCATACTTAATAAGAAGTCCCTGTATAGTTATTTGGGATCTGGCTAGCTAGCATGACAAAAAAAAAAAAAACAAAAAACCCTCCACCTACTCATGACAGGCAAAGTATATCCACATAAAACCTGAAAAAGCATATGAAAAGGTTTCAAACAGAAAAACCCTGCCTATACACAACAACCTTTGTCTCCGGCTCTAAGATATCTGACACTCTCTTCTGGCGTCTGCAGGCACCTGCATTTCAGGGCACACACCTACACGCTGGTAGACAACTAAATATGATTAAAAAGAAACAAATCTTTTAAAAAAATTTTAGAGTCTTTTAGTGATGTTCTCACTCTAATCCAGTGCCTTAAAAATCTATGATAAAATTTATCATTTATGCATTTTGATTATGAAGAACAAGGAAGTATATTAGCACAGAGTACCAATGAGAAGGCATCTTTCCCATCTTTTAAGGGTCAGCAAGGACAGCATCTATCAACCAACATGAATAACCCTAAAACACTAACAGGAGATCATTTCCAGGAATAGGAAACTGGCAGAAATAAATACAAGAGTCAGATTCAAGATCTGAATTTCCAACCTATGCCATTTTTATGGCATTGTGAAGTTTGTAAAGTTAAGGTGGGAAATAAAATGCTGAGACAAATTGGGTACCTACTCATAATTCATCTCACAAGAGACTCTATGAATAACATGATTGAACAGGATACATGCCTCATCACATCTGCATTCAATCAAATAAAAATTAACAAAATCATGTAGTATACATATTTTAACATGGAAAGATATTATCATTTGCAGTGAATGAATTAATGAATGGATAAAAAACAACAGATAAATCTATGGATTTAAAATTTAGGATTTTTGAAATGTCATTAAATAATGTTAGCTTCCAATTGAAATTTTTACCTTTTAGATGTCTTTCAATTGTTTCAGTACATCTATGAGTCAGTAATTTCAAGAAGTTCCAATACATTCTGGATACCACCATGAACCTTTAAATCCCTAAGTAGATTTATTTAACTGGAGCCTTGATTTATAATTAGCATGCCAAGTAATAGCCACATCCAAGATGCAGATTTGAGCATTTTCTTATCTATGCTGCTGTTTGTCTTTCCCGAAATGTATTCAAGGGTTTATTTATTCATCATGGATTTTCATATCTTTGGGCTCAAAGCATAAATTTTTTAACAGCCCACACCTTTCTAATGGGAGAAAAACGAACCTATACACACAAATAAGCATACATATGCACAGAAATCTAAGTTCCATGGTGTTTTCAGGTCATTTTCTAACTTCAAAGGGCTGATAATTTTTTTAATTTAGTGTGTATAATTATATGCATACATATGTGTATGAATATATGCATATATGTGAATGTGCAGTTTGTGTGTGTGTGTGTGTGTGTGTGTGTGTGTATTCACTCACAAATGCCACAGTACACTGTATCATTCAGAAGTCACATTTTGGGGATGAGTTCTCTCCCCTTGCTGATGTTTCTGCTGGTGTGGCTGCATAGTCCAGGTTCACTGGCTCATGACTCTTCAGATATTCTCCTCTCCGCTTCTGATCTTCTCATAAACATTTCTGGGATTCCAGAAGGTTGCCACCAAATCTAGCTTCTTATGTGGGTTCGGGGCATTTAACCTGGGTTTTCTGTCTTGCACAGCTAGAGCTTTTACCTGCTGAGCCATGTCCTCAGCTCTTCCTTCATTTTTAAGTGCATCTGCCCATGATTGCAAATGCAAAGTTTCAAAAGAGAAATACTCTATAAAAATCAGATCATAATTTGAAAATTCCATGTATTTCACTCTTATCCTAATTTGCTTTTCGTTGTTGTGATAAACATCATGACCAAAAGGAATTAGGGGGAAAAGGGCATATTTTAGCTTAGAGCTTATTTATAGTCAGTCTTTCAGGGAAGTCAGGACAAGAAGTCTACATAGAAGCCTGAAGGCAGGAACTGAAGCAGAAATGGAGAGTTAGTTTGCTTTTTTTTTTTCAAGACAGGGTTTCTCTGTGTAGTTTTGATGCCTGTCCTGGATCTTGCTCTGTAGACCAGGTTGGCCTTGAACTCACAGAGATCCATCCGCCTGGCTCTGCCTCCTGAGTTCTGGGATTAAAAGTGTGTGCCATCGCCGCCCGGCGTTAGTTTGCTGTCTCTGGCTAGCTCAGCTGCTTTCTTATATAAGCCCAGACCAACTGCTCAGGGGTAGCCCCGCTCTCAATGATCTGGACCCTCCCACATCAATCACTAATCAAAAGAATGTCCCAGAAGTGTGCCCACAGACAGTCTGAGGGAAGCAAATCTTCTCTTGAGCTTCCCTCTAATCAGATGAATCTAGTTTGTGTCAAGTTGACAAAAATGAATTTTCACACTATCCAAGTGTAAAATAACACTACTGTTGCCCCCATTAACAAACGGTATTCTGCTAACTCACCTATAAAGGAACTAACGAGTTTATCTTTCAGACAGGGTTGTTTTGTTACATAGTTGTAGGGTAGGATTTTACACTATGTACAGAGGAAATAAGAAAACCTGAAGTCATTGGGAAAGCAGCTGTGGTGTTTCAATAAGATGGCCCGCATAGGCTCGTTTATTTGAATGTTCAGTCATTAAGGTGTGGAGCTACTAGACGGGGAGGAGGAGGGATGGCCTTGTTGGAGGAGGTGCGTGACTGGGGGTGAGCTTTGAGCTTCCAAACGCCAAAGGCAGCCCAGTGCTCTCTCTTCACGCTGCCTCTGCATCTGGTTGTGAAACTCTCTTGTACTTCTGCAGCATGACGTCTGTCTGTGTACTGCCGTACTCCCTGCCAGGATGATGGACTAAACCTCTGAAACTGTGAGCAAGCCCCAATTAAATGCTTTTTTTTTTAAATCAAAGTTGCCACAGCCATGGTGTCATTTCAAGCAGCAGCTTTTCATAGAATTTACCTTACTACTTTGGTGGTTCCAGGCTGAAGAACTTTCACTACACCAATCCTCTTAGCATACTAGGAATCTGGTGCTTCCTATTGCTTACTTCACAAGATGGCACAAGCCTCCTGCTGAAAGCCATTGTAAATATACTAAAACTTGAAAAGTGAAAAACATATAAAATGATTGCAAAGTCACTCAATAAAACCCAGGGGGAAACAAAAGGAAACTTGAAAAGAGAGATAAACTATCTTACAAAATCTCTATAAGCAGCATCGGGAAAGCTGTCAAGTTTGCTTTGAGATTACACAACGGAGGTGTTAAGGCAGTTGTTAGATAAATAGAGAATTTGGAGGGTATGGGAAAATGATCGAGTTGGGAAGCTTGTCATGCAAGTATGAGGAGCTGAGTTCGATGTACAGAACACATGTGAAAAGCTAGGTGTTCTGAATGCAACACTAATACCTTCCTTGGGGAGGCAGAAGGAAGAGGATGCCTGGGGCTCACAGGCCAGCCTGACTAGCCTAACTGCATGAACTCCAGGACCCAGTAGAAGACCCTGTTTCAAAAAACTAAAGCTGGGAGTTGTTGAGGAAGTTGTCTAATGCTACACACAAGAAAAATAGACCAAGGAGCTATCACAACTGGAAGAGAGCTTAAGACACAGCTTGCAGATAGGCTAACTTGGACCCTTATAAATTAGGAGGAGAAACACACTTTATACAAACAATGAAGCCTAATTTATTCAACTTAATGAATGGAACTTAGGGTTATGAACCTTATAACCCTAATTCCCTATACTCCCAGTTGAAGGAACAGTGGTACATCACCCTGGATCTGAAATAAAAGTATCTAAAATGGTTTTTACCCATCAAAAATCAAGAGGTAAAGGAAATGAGAACAGGTGTCTGAAAACTAAGAGAATAAATACAAAGCAAAACTACTACATAGACTATCCAATCGACATGTTTATCAGCACATCTGAAATGGCTGGGCTTGACAATTTAGATTCATTCTGTTGCTTTGATAAAACATGACCAAACACAAAAGCAACTAGGGAAGGAAATGATTTATTTGGTTTAAACATCTAGATCACGAACATCATTGATGGAAGTCAGGGCAGCAACTCAGAACAGTACCCTGGAGGGAGGAACCATGGGGGGGGGCAGTGTTTTCTGCCTCACTGTCTGGCTCATTCACAGCACCATGCTCATGGAGTTTTCATGTACATCCCAGCATCATCAACCAAGGGATAGCACCATCACACTGGGCTGAGCCTGTGGACATCCATTAATAATCAAGATTCCTCCTCAGACACACCACAGGCTTATCTGATCAAGGCAGTTCCTCAGGTGAGGCCCTCCTCTCAGATGACTCTAGACTCTTACAATTAATGCTAATTAGGGCAATGTGCTAGGGAAATCAAAGACTGAGAATTATAACAGAACACTTCAAATAATCCAACCCAAATCCTAAAACATGAGAAAATAAAATTAATAGTTCAAACTATATGTATGGGTGTGTAGGTGTGTGCAGAGTCCAGTAAACTGGAGAGGGTTGTGAGAGAAGGAAACACACGTTTCCCTAAGGAAAGAAGAGGTAGGAATGGCTCATGAAATTGGAAGGAAGAATACAGAGGAAGGAAAGGTTTAAGTGGACAGCAAATACAGGGAATTAAGAGAAAGAAGGCAGTGGTAAGACTCCAACAAAACTAACAATGTATGAAAAAGCCATAGGGAAATCTGATACTTGGTAAGCTAAGAAAGCAAAAGTAAACAGATATGTTCAGCAGCGTGCATGCCAAAGGATAAATGACATAGTGAACAGGAAAGGTTGTCCAGAAGAAAAATACAGAATGCATCACACAGGAAGCATAGAGACAGTCTGGAAATGAAAGTCATTTAATTGAAGTGGAAAGTGCACTAAAGAGACTTCCTGTATTTAAAGAGACACTAGCTAGGAACTTTTTGAACTTAATGAAAGGCACCAAACTCTTAGTAAACATTTTAAAACTCTGCTCAGATATTCGAATACTAAGGATAAAAAAGATGTCATTTTTCTGCATGTGAACATCCAGCTTTGCCGGCACCATTTGCTGGACATTCTATGTCCCCTGCAGTGAGTGAATTTGGTATCTTTGTCAAATATGAGACAGTTGTAATTTGTGTTTGGATCTTCTACTTTGTCTGCTTGGTGCTAGCATCATACTGTTTTTATTACTGTAGCTCTGAATTATACCGGGAAATTTGCACTGTAAATCCCTCCAGGGCTGATTCCCTCATGATTACTTCAGTTTTTCAGGATCTTCTGTGCTTCTATATAAATTTCCGGACTTTTTTTCTATTTCTGTGAAGAAAGTCATATGGGTTTTTATTTGGATTTCATTGACTCTGTTGGTAGCATTTGGTAGGATGGCTCTTTTCACATTATCTTTTCTACCAATGCATAAGGATAGCAGAATTTTTAGTCTCTTAATGTCTTCCTTAACAAGAGTTTCCACTGTATAGATCTTTCACTTCCTTGGTTAGGTTTATTCATATACAGGGAATTGTGGGCAGGAGTGTTTCCATAATCTTGTTCTCAGCATAAGACCCATATCTATCACCCTACACAAAAATCAGCTCCAAAAAGATCAAAGACCTCAGTGTGTAACCTAAAACACTGAAACTGATGGAGAAAACCTACATAGTACCCTACAAGACCTACAAGACCAACCTGTGGGAAAAGACTTTCTGACTAGGACTCCATTTGCTCAGAAATTAAGTCCAACAATTGACAACTGGGATTCCATTAAACTAAAAAGCTCTTATTAGCAAAAGAGACAACCAACTGTGTGAATGAGAAGCCCAGAGAGTGTAAGAAGAACCTTGCTAGCTATACACTTGACAGAGGATTAATATACAGAAATACGAAATACAACAGCAGCAAAAAAGAATCAAGAAAACAAATGACCCAATTAAAAAATAGGCTATGGATCTAAACAGAAAGTTCCTGAAAAAAGAAATAAAAATGGCTGAGGGAGATGTAAAATACTGTTTAAGGTCATTAGCAGTCAAAGAAATGCAAATTAAAATGACTCTGAGATATCATCTCAGTCCAGGCAGAATGGCCAGCATGACAAAAACAGCTGAGAGCAACTGCTGCTGAGGGTGTGGAAAAGAAGAACCCTTAATCACTTTTGCAAACTGGCTGCAGCCACTATAGGAATTTATGTGAATTCCCAAACTCTAAAACTAGATCTGCCCCCTGACCCAGCTATACAACTTCCTGTCTTATACACCAAACTTGATATTGTGCTCCATAGATACTTGCTTAGCAATGTTCCTCACCACTCTATTCATAATAGCTAGGAAATGGAAACAACTTAGGTGTCATTCAGCCAATGAAGGGATATTGAAAATGTGGCACATATACACAACTGAATTCACTTTATCTATAAAAAATGAAATCATGAGAATTTGCAGGTAAATGGGTAGAACTGGGAAATACTGACCTGAATGAGGTAACACAGACAGAGAAAGACAAACAATTTATATCCTCTCTTATCTAGGGATTTCAACTCTGAATCTTTATATTTGTGCACATAACTTGAACAAACTCTAAAAATCAGAAAACAAGAAAGAGATGACGTGGGAGGAGAGATAAATAACACTACTAGATGTTGGAAAAAGTCATAAGGAAA
Organism: Peromyscus aztecus; assembly: GCA_902168405.1. NCBI lineage: Eukaryota > Metazoa > Chordata > Mammalia > Rodentia > Cricetidae > Peromyscus > Peromyscus aztecus. Next base: position 33,681 of record CABHPQ010163220.1, on the reverse strand, counting down.
GTCATTATTTCATAAGCTTGCTTAAGAAGATGTATATATATGCATGCACACATAAATATCTTGAATATAAGTATATAGTTTAAATATATTTCATATAGTTCAAATAAATATATTTAATATATTATATATGATCCATATATATCAGATATAATATATAGTATACATTTACTATTTTTAAAAGATATATAGATATAGATATACACACATACATTTTTAATGGAGTTATGCCATTGGGTGATAATGCTCTCCCCAAGAGCCATACACTAACTAAAACTGTACTGGGAAACATTCTTTCAATTTGGTGGTCATGGGAGTCCAAAGGAGAGCAATGTAGGTTATTGCCATTGCCTTTGGTTGTCTGCCAGAGTTTGAAGGCGACCCTATTGCTCAAGGTATCACACATTTGGGCTGGAGATATGTCTCAGTGGTTAAAAGCACTTACTGCTCTTGCAGAGGACCTGAGTTCAGTTTCTATTACACGTATCTGATAATTTACAATAGCCTGTCACTTCTGAAAAGTCTTATACATCTGGCCTCTGAGCATATCTGCATTTATGGTTATACATACCCCAACACATAAACATATACAGATAATTAAAAAATACTTTGTATGCAGGAATTGTGAGAATTAAGCTGGAACTTAGCTAGCACCCTCTTCCCCAAGAACTGGCTCTTATCATATCAGAAGCAGCTATGCAAGAACAAACAGTAGTTCTACTCAGCTATAAAGCAGATTAACAACAGTGACTATGCAAGCAAGATACTCCCAATGATGAAATAGTGACACATATATCTTGGGGATAACCCATAGCTGTCTAATTGAACAGAAGACTTGCTCAAAAGGAGGGAATTCATGGTTGGAACTGTAACTAGCCAACTACCCATGGCTAGAGAGGTCATAGACCTAGAGAAGAACTGACTACTGCCATTTTTCTAAACCAATAGAATTTTTAACTATTTTCTAAATATTTATCTTTCTGCCCATATAAAACTGTAGTGCTCACACCTCATCAAAGAAGCTTTTCTGCAGCAAAGGCCACTACAAATATCTACAACTGGTCAAAATGTTGGAGAATAAGTGACTATGGGTACCCAGCCTTGACTGGGTCATCTGCAATGTAACCCTTATATCTAAGAATCATGGAGCTGTATGAGGGGAGGGGTGGTCTATGAGACAGAAGACCTGCACACCTGTTACAATAGAGTACCTTCTAGATAGGTCAGAGGAACTACTTTCATGAAATGTTAACAAGACCTATATAATGGCTCTCTGCTCTGCCAGCAGACCCAGTCACTCTAACTTGTGCCTGGCCATGTAATAGAACACCAGTTGAAGCTCCCCACCCATGTCTCCTATGTATCTCACAACCCATACTTTTCTGGCATCCTTTCTCCCTCTTGTCACTGTGTCCCAGCCCCTAACTCAACTGGACACCCTTTGCTGAAACACAGGCCTCTACTACCAGAAGACCAGGTAGGCTGCCTGTGGACATTCTCCACTTTGACTGTTCTCCAAGCAGATCCATTCTCTCTCAGGCTCATCCCTAGCACTACAATAGTTCACCAAACTCCATCCCCCATCCACATGTCCTGTGGTTCCCAGGGATCATCCCCTCCTGACTTCTGCCCTTACTTGTAGCTGCAACCCAGCCTCCCACACCAGCAAACATTCCTGTGAACACAAGAGCCAGCCAGGCCAGCGGACCAGTGAAAAGACAGGGATCACTCTCTCTGAAAATCCAGAGAAGAAACAGAAACCAAGGAACAAAACACACATCCATATCCAACAAAGGCAAACCCAGAAATCAGTACTTAGACCTATAATCACCCCAAACCCAGATGCCTAAAGGTCAGCTTAAGAACACAATCATTAACAACTAGAGTAATATGTCTCCACTAGAGCTCAGCTATCCTACTAAAATAGGCCCTAAATATTTCAGAATATTTGAAACATAAGAAAAAGATCTTCAAATAAACTACATGGAGAGGACAGACATCTTTAAAGAGAAAATGAATAAATTGATTAAAAATATTCAGAAAAACACAAATGAGCAATTGGAGGAAATGAAGAAACCTGTTAAAGAAAGCCAGGAAAATAAAAACAAACAATGAGAGAAAATGAATAAATTTCTTTTAAAAAGCCAAGAAAAACCAACAGTTGAAGGAAATGAACAAAACTGTTCAATCATAACAATGGAAATAGAAGCAATGAAGAAAACAATTAATTCCTAACCAAAACAATAAAATAGAAACAGTGAGAAAATCAACAAGATAGACAAACCTTCATCAAAACTAACTAAAAGACAGAGAAAGAAATATCAAATTAACAAAATCAGAAATGACAAGGGAGACACAAAAAAGACATTGTGAAATTCAAAGGATCATTAGTTCAAAGTTTAAAAAATATGTACTCCACAAAATTGGAAAATCTAAAAGGAAGGGGTAATTTTCTTAATAAATACCATTTACCAAAGCTAAATCAAGATCAGATAAACAATTTAAATAGACCTATAACCCCTAAGGAAATAGAAGCAGTCATTCAAAGTATCCTAATCAAAAGAAGTCAAGGGACAGACTAGTTTTAGTACAGAATTCTACCAGTTTTCAAAAAAGAATACCAATACTTATCAAATTATTCCACAAAGTCAACATAAAAGGAATATTGCCCAATTCATTTTATGAGGCTACAGTTACTTTGATACACAAGCCACATAAAGACTCAAGAGAGGAATAGAATTACAGAGCATATTATGAACATAGATGCAATAATACACAACAAAGTGCTGGCAAACTGAATCCAAGAACACTTTAAAAGATCATCCACCATGATCAAGTAGGCTTCATTCCACAGGTGCAGGGATGGTTCAGTATATGATAATCAGCAAATGTAATCAACATTATAAATAAACTGATAGAAAATAAAAACTCATTAGATGCTGAAAAGCTTTTGGCAGAATCCATCACCCTTTTGTATTAAAAGATTTCAAGACACGAGGGATACAAGGGACATAACTAAACATAACAAAAGTAATGTACAGCAAGCCAACAGCCAATGTCAAATTAAATGGAGAGAAACACAATTCCACTAAAATCAGGAACAATTCAAGACTATCCACTCTCTCCATATCTATTCAATACAGTGCTTGAAGATTGAGCTAAAGCAAGAAGACAACTGAAGGAGCTCAACAGGATATAAACTAGAAAGGAAAAAAATCAAAGTATCTTTATTTACAGGTGATATGAGAGTATATATAAGTGACTCTAAAAATTGCATCAAGAAACTTCTGCAGCTGATAAACACTTTCAGTAAAGTGGCTAGATACAAATTTAACTAAAAAAATTAGTAGCTCTCCTTTAAATAAATGGCAAACAGACTGAGAAAGAAATCAGAGAAACACTACTTTTCACAATAGCCTCAAATATTATAAGAAATCTTGGGGTAACTCTAAGCAAGCAAGTGAAAGACTTGTGTGACAAAAATTTCCAATCTTTGAAGAAAGAAATTGAAGATATCAGAAGAAAAAAAGTTCTCCCATGCTGATGGATCAGTAGAATTAACATAGCAAAAATGGTCATCCTCTGAAAAGCAATCTATAGATTCAATGTAATTCCCATCCAAATTCTAAAACAATTCTTGAAAGGACAATTTTTAATTTTCTTGAGAAAAATAAAAAACCTTGGATAGCTAAAACAATCCTGAAAAATAAAAGAATTACTGGAGGTATAACTATTCCTAATTTTAAGTTGTACTACTGAACTGTAGTAATAAATACCACATGATATTGTTATAAAAACAGACATATTGATCAATGGAATTGAATTTAAAGTCAAGATGAAAATCCACACACCTATAGACTCCTGATTTTTAATAATGAAACCAGAAATATACATTAGAAAAAGAGAGCATCTTTAAAAAAAAATGATGCTGAATATCTGTAGTAGAATGCTAATAGATGCATACTTATCTCCCTACTCAAAACTCAAGTGCCAAGTGTATCAAAGACCTCAACATAAAAGCAGATACACTGAACCTGATAGAAACAGAAGTCAGGAATAACATTGAACACATTGGCACAGGTGAACTTCCTGGAACACCCACAGTCTGGGCACTAAGAACAACAATTAATAAATGGAACCTCATAAAACTGAAAAGTTTCTATAAGAAAAAGGACACCATCATACAGACAAAGCAGCAGCCAACAGAATGGGAAAATATTTTCACCAACTCCACTTTGAACATAGGGCTAATATCCAAAATATATAAATAACCCAAGAAAGTAAACATCCATAAACCAAATAATCCAACTATAAATGGGTTACAATTCTAAACAGAGAATTCTCAGTAGAGTAATCTCAAATGGCTGAGAAACACTTAAAGAAATGTTCAATATCTTTAGCCATTTGGGAATTACAAATCAAAATTATTTTGGTAGTCTATCTTACAACAGTCAGAATGGCTAACATCAATAACAAAAGTGATAGCCCATTCTGCAAAAAATGTGGAGCAAAGGGAACACTTTTCCATTACTGGTGGGAATGCAAACTTATACAACCATTTTGGCAATCAATATGACAGTTCTTCAAAAAAATTGGAATTAGTCTACCTCAAGACCCTCAAGTCTACCTCATATACCACTCTTTGGCGTATACCCAAAGGATACTCCATCCTACAACAAGGACACTTGCTCCACTATGTTCATATCAATTTTAGTAATACTAGCCAGAAACTGGAAATAACCTAGATGTCCCTTAACAGAAGAATGGGTAAAAAAAAAAAAAAAAAAAAAAAAAAAAAGCGAAATTTTTTTACAAAAAGATATAATTCTAAAAAATTAAGAAAAAAAGACAAAGAATGGTATCATGAAATTTGCCAGCAAATGGATGGAACTAGAAAAGCTCATCTTGAGTGAGGTAACTCAGGTCCAAAAGGCATATATGATTTGCATTCACTTATAAGCGGATCTTCTGTTAAGTAAATGATTACCAAGGTACATTCTGTAAACACAGAGAGGTTAGATAAAGAGGAGGGTTTGCAGGGCAGTGGTGGCACATGCCTTTAATCCCAGGCAGATCTCTGTGAATTTGAGGCCAGCCTGGTCTACAGAGCAAGATCCAGGACAGGCACCAAAACTACATGGAGAAGCCCTGTCTCGGGGGGAAAAAAACCAATAAATAAATAAATAAATAGATAGATAGATAGATAGATAAATAGATAAATAGATAGATGGATAAAATATAAAAGAGGATTCTAGGGGGATACATGTTGTTCGTGGTTTAGGCCCAGTTGTCGTCAGAGAAGCTTCCTCCCACAGAAGATGGGAGTGGATGCAGTAAGAATTTATATAGAGAGACTAAATTGGAAGTCTATGATGGGTCCTTCCCCTTAGAGTTGATGGAATCCCACAGAAGAGGGTATGGAAAGATTTTAGAAGTCAGAGGGGATAGAGGGCACCAGAAGAACATGGCCCACTGAATTAACTAAGCAGGGCTCATATGGGTATGCTGCAGGCACCAGGCCTGAATGGGTCTGCACCAGGTTCTTTGCATATATTTTATGTCCCTTAGCTTGGTGTTTTTGTGGGACTCCTAGCTTTGAGAGCAGGTGTGTCTCTGACTCTTTTGCCTGCTCTTAGGACTCTTTTCCTCTGTTTGGTTGTCTTATCCAGCTTTGGTGTGGGGGCTTTTTCCTTGTCTTATTGTATTTTGTTTTGCATGTTTGGTTGTTGTTTCTTGGAAGTCTCTTCTTTTCTGATAGAAGACAGAGAAGGAGTATATCTGAGGAAGAGGGGAAATGAGGGTGGAGCCAGGGGGATTGGAGGGAGGGGAAACTATGGTCAGGATGTATTGTATGAGAGAAGAATATCTTTTCAATAAAAAAATCTACATAAAGACAATATCAGTCAACAGGCCAGTGTGGATGAACAGGGTCAATTTCACGAGGCCCCCACCCCTAGGTGAAGAGCTACCTGGAATCAGTAGCTGCTGAAAAAGAGTGAGTCAGTCTTCTCCTAAGATGACCTCCTGATAGGTTATCCAACCAAAAGTGATCAACCTTAAACTTGTGTATATAAAAATCATGACTTGGGATGTGTGAGTATTTGTAACAATAACAATTATAGAAGGCAATCATTTACTTAACAGAAGATCTGCTTATAAGTGAATGCAAAAGGAGTGGTATGACATGTGAGGATTTGGAGGGGCAAAGGGAAGGAGAAAAATTATGTAAATACAGCACTCTATGGAATTCTCAGAATAAAAAAATATAAATTTATAAAGACTGATTACAAGGAGAAATTGAAACTATATTTTTCTTTGCAGGAAAAAAAATAGTGATGTCACCCAAACATATTTAAAAGATGGTAAACTCAAATTTCTCTATCCAGAAAGACTTCCTTTCCCACCAAAGTACAATAAATAAAAGAACTTATTGAAGATGTTACAAAACATTTGCTCAAAAAAAAAATAAAAATAAAAAACAACAACAAAAAATCTGAGTTTGATCCTTGAAACCCACATAAAGGTAGAAGGAAATGACTTCACAAAGTTGCTTCCTTGCAAAAGGAACGTGTTTAACTTAACTGTTTAATCTAAGAAAAATTTCTTGTTTTATTAAAAATTAATAAAATGAATTATCTACATGGGGATCTTTATAAGACACCACTACAAAGCCGAACAAAAAATGGCAATAAAATAGTACAAACCAGATGTGCTGGTTCATGCCTGTAATTCCAGGACTTGAGAAGTGAAGGTAAGAGGATCAGAAGTTCAAGATCATCTATGGCTATATGAATCTCTGCCCTGAAAAATAAGACTCATAGCATAAAATGTGAGCCAGGAATGTATCAATAGCCATCTCTTTTGGTAGATAATTTAAATCATCTATCTGCTTTGGAACAATTTATCTTAAAAATGAATGGGAGGTTGAAGAAATGGCTCAGTGGTTAAGGTGCTTGTTCTTCCAGAGGATCTGAATTCAGTTCCCAATACCTATGTCAGGTAGCTCAAAATTGCCTCTAATTCTGTCTTTGATATGCGCATTAAATTTCCAAAGAATACATGAAAAATAATATAAAAAAGTTATAAAATATAGACCTATCTTTTAAAAAGCCTTAATATGAGTATTTGAATAAATTTTAATAAATGTAAATTCTTACTAAACACAATGAAATAATTATAAATCAGCAATTTGATGTTAAAAATGAAAAAGTAAAAGTGAGTAGTTACAGACTATGTTATCCTATAATTTCAGTCTCACAAAATGGTTACCTCCAAAGCATGCACATGCATGCCCAAACGAATATACAGATATACTCACAGAAGCATTATATATAACCTAAACCCAGAATAGCAAATGTATCCAGTTTAGTGTGCATAAATAATGAATGATGCATCTACTTAATTAGCTTAATTCTTTCAAATAATTAAATTTTACATAAATAATACTGAGAGACATAAGATGCATATCAGTATCTAAACTTATTACAATTCTACTTTCAAATGTTTCAAAATCAGGAACAATCTCTCCTAACATGAGAACTCAAGATGAGCATTATGTGTGAAAGTTTAAAAGGAAGAGCTCTTTCCTGTGACCTCAGGCATCTTCTGGAAAGATGAATTCTGCCCTCTGCACTTGCATTTAAGAATTTTCTTTCATTGAGACAGGTGGCAATAAAAAAGACTTAAGAGTAGTAGGGACTTGGGAAAAGGAAGACATTGGCAAGAGGGGGAGGGGAGAAAAAAAAGTTATGTGTATAATCAAAGCACATTATTTATATATGTGTGTTTGTGTATATGAAATTATGAAAAAAACAATAAAAAATTAAGCCTACATTCAAAGTCAAACATAGTTAAAATTGGATAATAAATAACACTCAAATTCTCAAATATTTAAACACAAGTAGTGTATTAAACACCCAAATGTAATGTTGAGTGGTAGTGCTGCATACCTTTAATCCCAGCACTTGAGAGGTAGAGGCAAAGGCAGGCAAATCTCTGAGTTCAAGTCCAGCTTGGTCTATATAGCAAGTTTCAGGACAGCCAGGCCTTCATAGAATCACCCTGTCTCAAAGCAACAAAACAAAACAAAACAAAAATTTTTAAAAAGCCTCTATACATATAATTTAGTTTTCTTAAACTATCCTGTCTTCTAGTTCAATGATTATATTGTGATTGATTTGTATTAAGATGAAATGTTATGTTAAAATAAAATATAGTTTCTTATGTGTGGAGGTAAACTTGATCTTGGAGTCTCAGTTTCCACTATTCTGAAATAGTGATATGGTTTGAATTGAAAAAACTTCAAAATATTTTCAGACAAAAGAATCCAGATAGGACTTGTCACATTGAAATATATTTGTTCCAAACTCTCAGCTGTGGCACATCTGTTTTCCTCCTTTTTGACAATTGTCTATTCCATTGTAGAGTTTTGAAAGGAAGGTCAAATTTACAAATGTTAAATCTGCCATGCTGCTTAAGTCACAAAATGATTCTGCCTAGAAAGTATTTTCTGCCCCAGTTGCCTGCCAGCTCTGACTTTCATGGACACCAAATTTCATTACTTCTAGAATGATTCACTACATCTGACTGATTATGAACTCCTCAGTAACAGAATTATGTAGCATGAATACTTTTGAGTGACTCTTTTCACTAAGAATGTAGTCTCTGATATTCACCAATGCTGTAATGGCAATGAGGCACTGGTCGGTTTTTTTGCCAACCTTAAACATCCTAACTAGCTTACAAGATTAACAAATGACTTTCATTTTATCAGCTATGAAAAAATAATTTTGGATTATTAAAAGAAAACAGTTTTTCTGTTGCCCAAACACATTTTTTCTTAACAAAGGCATAACCTGCCAAAAAAGGAAGTCCCCTAAATTAGAGTTTGGGCTGGTTTTGTTTTTGTCTTTCCATGAGAATAAAAGCATCCAACTAAGGAATCTAAAGACCACTGAACAAATGAGATGTATGAAGAAGTACAAATCATTAAAAGAAAATGTCCCCCAAAATTTTCATAATGGCATAGCACACATCCAACAGAGTAGAATTTCATGAATCTTCCCAAATATTTGTTTCTGCTGCTCTCTACAAACATAAAATGCAAATAGTCATTTGTACTCCCAATTCAATTAAAATTCAAAGTTGGCTTTGGAGTTGGAGTGTAGCTTTCTCCTTCTCTAAACTCAAGCATGCTTGTTACAGAAAAATCAAAAATCTCTATTTCATGTCAGAAGAGCCATCTGGTATTGGACAAAAGAAAACCAAAATTATGGGACAGTTTTGTTATCACTAATCTCATAATCCTTTGGTTTCATTTTGACTATTTAAGACTTTTCTTAAAATATAAATATTATTTTAAAATTTATAAGATTATAATAGAAAAATTAATTAATTAATTAATTTTAAACAATAAAAAATAAATAAAAATAAAAGAAAAATTTGAAATATTAAACAAACAAACATTTTACTAAAGCAAAAAAAGAGAGAACTAGGGACTCATCATTCCTCTCCACATTCTATTCTTTCCCTTATTTTATATATTTTAAATTTTTTATCAGTGGATTCTGCTGGAGTTCACTGGTGGATTCTGCTGGAATATCCGATGCAGATAAGCACTGGAGAGCTCCTGTTGCAAATCACCCTCTGGAGCGATGGAAGGATCTTTCTACTAGCACGTGGAGGAGACCCGATCTAGTGTTGGTGTGGCCCCGGGGTTCTGTTTATGTCTTTCCTCAGGACACTGAGGTTCCTCTTTGGATTCCTGAGCACTGAATGTGCCCTGTGGCTGCTGCTGAAGCCCAACATGACAGAGACCTAATGGGTCTTCATGAAAAAAATCTACCCTTCTGATGCCAATGCAGATTGAGAGCCCAATATCGCCAGCTTTGGCAAACATTAATGTAAACCTAGGAACTGTAGCCATGAGATTGGATTCTCCAGAAGAGCTGCCAGCTAAAGTCATGCTGGGATCAAGAAAAATGGACCTTGGCGGTACGTGTTACTGGAGTTGTATCCATGCCAGTGGATGTCCACACAATCCAGAAGAGAATTTGACATTGCTGCTGCCGCTGTTGCTATTATAGCAATGGCACCCACCACTGCTACTCTTTCTGGGATTACCGTTTCATAATTGCTTACTACAGCTAGCACAATGGAGACCCTGGCAACAAAAGTAGCTACCACAGTTAGTTAATCTTTCATTCTATTGGGCATGATAAATTTAATTCAGTAGTTATGTACATCTCGATTGGCTTTGAAAATTATAAATTTATAAACTCAAGTTCCAGTTGCTTTTGGGATACTATCTTACAAGGACACCAAGGTACAGTATGGCTCGTTAAGGAAGAGAATGGCTCAGTTGCCTTTAGCCTACTGGCTATGGGTGAGATAGGACCTCTGTTGGTCTTTTCTGTATCAAACACACAGATTGCAAGCCCAGTGCCACTTTGAGATCTTTGGCAGCAATTAACTATGCAGCTCACACACGATTGATCCTGTATGAAAATGAGTATTCAGAGACGGGTAATGCCTGGGGGGCACTCACCAACCTAAGACAGAGCACCTGTGTGGCCTGGGCAGGCATCTCCATGACGGGTAAGGTGACCTGCTGACGTCCCACGCAACCCAAGTCAGAAGCTCATTTTTTTAATAAAAGGGGGACCTGTAGGGCCCTGACCCCTGTTTTGGGTAACTGCTGCCTTGCTTGCGCACCTTGACCTTGATATCCTCCCTATGCTAATTCCCTGCAAGGTTCCACCCTCCTGAATGCTTAAGAGAAGATCCTTGTCTGTGTATCCTGAATAATGGGCATTAACAGATTAGAAGCAAGATTATAAAACATCAGTAGCGAACTTCTGCGCTCCGGGGTTCCCCCCCCCATTGTGCTGTAAGCCTGTATTTAAGACCTCCTCCCCCCTTCAATAAATGACATTCGGCATTTAAAATTAAATATATATATATATATATATATATATATATATATATAAAATTGAATGAATACTGCGAATGTAATCTATGAATACCACAAATGTGATTAATATCATGAGTGTAATTAATGAATATCATGAGTGTAATTTAAAAAATAAAATAAAAAAATTTATAAGATTAATATATACCTTTCTATAAAAATTTTCTGTCATGACATGCATGTTCATATACAGTATTAACTAATTCTAGAAATAAGCTTCTCCCAGCTTCTTGTACATAATTTTGGGCTTGAGTCTGAAGCAGATAACTTGGAATTTTGTGTATCCCAAATGTTTTTAACAGATTGTAGTCCTTTAATCTCTCTGAGTTCTGCTGCATATGACATTTGAAGTATTTAAGTCTTCTGCAATAAACTGTGACCATTCCTAAGAGTGATCTTTGAAGTCCCCAAAAAGGTGATGGGGCCTCACAATGATGTTTCCACTTGAATTGTGGTAACACCATTAAGCTGACAAAACCACCCAAAAATTAGCTTTGGACTAAAAATTGTTCAGGACAACTTTCAAAGCTGCTAGCGAGGGTCCAACTTCACAGACTACTCTAGCCACAACTTTAGGCAAGCTGTGCACTTTACCATTACACAGAGACTGGACATCAAATGGTACAGCTAGTTTTCCCAGGAATTGACAATTATCTCAATTTTCTCAGGGTCCCATAAAAATGTCATAACCCCCAGACAAGAGGAAGTAATTTTAAGAACATGAAGCCTATATTCCAAAGAGGTGGGGTGGGTAGATTTTTGTAATTTTATGGGCTATTGATGTTTGTCAATGTTTAGAGGGATTGCAAATTGTGGCTGATCATAGTAAGGGAGAAAATTAAGCAAGGGAGGTTAGACTCAAGGATCACTTTCTAAAAAGAAAAAGGGGGGATATGGGAATGATAGAATAAAAGAGAAAAGTATTGAATGTACTTTAAAAATAACTATTAATCTCAAATATTTTATATTGGTATGGAATTTTATATGTTGATACAAATTTAAGATTATTTTTGTTAGAACATACTGTATGTACATTTCTTACTCTTGTTTAAGGTATTTTGTATGTTGATATACATTTAATGTTACTTTTGTTATACTGTATCTATGCTTCTACTCTTGTTTAAGGCATTGTATCTATACAGCTCATTTAAAAATGTACTGTATAACCAAGAAATACAGGCTAGTATTCAGTCATCTGTAATAATCAAATTTCTAATCATGTTAGGTATATTTTCAAGGTTAAACAGAGATGAATTTTAGATAGATAGGTGGTCTTCAAACACTTTAGAGACTTACAAAATATGGCATTTTAAGATGCTTTAATAACTATAGGCTCTTCTGGTTGTACCAATTTACTTCAAAAAAGAAAAAAATTGGGCATCAAACAATCTCTACATGGACTTTGCTTCCTATGTGACAAAGCTAGCCTTTCAGGCAAGAAAATACTTTTACCTCAACTGCTGACTGTATGTTGTCCAAAGTGGACAAGCAGGACACAAAAGGAAATGAATGCCAATCTGAAAATGATGTCTTGTTTTCTTAAGTGAAAAGTGCACTAGAGTAATCTTCCCCAAGAATGTGAGAGAAAATTAAACATGTACACTTTACTGTCTAAATAAAAAGAACCTTAGCTTCTTCTTCCAACCAGCTTTTCCATTGTAATTGTTGACTATATTCAAATACTGCTGACACCAATTAATTCCAGTCATTTGGTGTAATCTTATTTATAAAAGGCCACGTATTTAAAACTTTTTCAAGTATCTTGTATGTATACCATAGTAACTATAGCTTCCTTGATATTCTTTAAATATCTTATATGTATAGGCTCCCACCTGTATTCAACATATCCTTTAGGATATTTATCACTTGCTGGCTTTTGAACAAATAGTAACAAGATATAGCATGGCAGGAAAGAAATGAAAGATTTAAACTTTTGGTAAGTCATCTCTAACTATGTAAAGTACTTTTGATGTTATTTCTCCTCTAACCTCTTCAGTCTCTGTGTTAATGATTTTATTATTAGTTCTAAAAGGGTCTTGTAAAGCTTGAAATCGATTAACCACAGCTTTCTCTAAATTTTTTACCTCCTGTAACAAAAAATTATTTCAGTGACTTCATAGAATCAAAAATTTTCTATTTTCATCATTGATATATGATTCTAAAGATTGCATTTTATCTATTAATGATAACCTTTGCTCCTTAGAAATTATCCATATGACCTGGAGATTGCCTTACAAAATTAATGTTCTATCCACTAATTTTTTACATTTATTTTCAATAGAATTAATTCTGATTGTCCATTTATCATTAGTAGATTGTATGGACTGAATTTTGTGTGGCAAACCAGCATATTCCAAAGAATGAATCCTCTGAGGTTAATTTCTCATTATCACTTTGCAAAATCTGTCTCTGTCTAGTTAATGTCTCATACTTGGTGCTGTTACCAAACCATTTCTTAAGGATATGTTATGAATTATCATGCTAATCATGCCAGGATGGTCATATATGTCTTGCAAAATTTCATTCATGGTAGAAACAAAGATTTTAAATTCCAGAATGGTTATATTATCTACCACGGCATAAGAGAAACTTAAAATTTGTGAAGAAAAAAATGTATTTATGTATGGATTTATTAGTTTAATGTGTAAAGTTATGAAGTAATTTTTTCTCAGATAAGATCCTTGAGAGATTTTCCTAAGTGTTGTAGGTGTTCCAGGAGTCGCAGGCTCTTAATTAACCAGGTAGGTTGAATGACTTCCTAGTGTGATTATTTTTGGCGGTAGTAGCTGTATTTGGCCAGCAGGTGTTGCAGGTGTAGTGCCAAGGCAGGTCTGGTTTGTGCTGACTCGGGCTCCCAGAGTAGGTTCCTGTGAATTAAAGACTCAGCCAGGCAACCCCCACCTGGTACCTGTAAGTACTAGGCAGAGCTGCCAGGATCACAACAGATGAAGCAATAAACCAAACACTTGGGAGCATTCACCTGGCAGGAGTCACCTGTCTAGGACACCTGCAGACAGCCTCAGAGCCCTTTGCATGGGGGTTGCAATGGGTCACAGCATGTCATGGGGGTTGAAGCGGCTGCACACAAAATAGTAGTGGCAGGAATACAGGTGGTCACCTGAGCAGTAGTCAGGGAGCTCCGCTGGCCTGGAAAATGTCTGGGCCAAGGTGGGTATGAACTGAGTCCCCACACATAAAGCTGACTTGGGACTGTGGAAAACACCGGGCTACCCCAGACTCGAGATGGAACCAAGCAGCTCACAGATACTAGCAAGGTGTGCTTGCAAGGATCTCCAGAGCCTCTCAGCAAACCTGCCACAGTTGCAGTGAAGGCTGTGAGCAGGAGTCACAGGGGGTGTGGGGTCTTTTTTATCATGTGGGAACCACTTATTTAGATCAAGCCATGTGAGTTTATTTGATAGACAACAGGAACTTATTAAGATATAAATTGATGAAATGCACTCACAGCTACAGAACAGAGTAAACACCTGAAGTCATCTATTGGTGAAATTATTAAGGCCACTCCACATAGTTAAAAGGGAGGCTTATTTAGTGGCCTAACTTACAAATGAAGGGATAGGTAGGTTGCAGGGTCTGGGAAAGACGTAGCACAGTCCGGCGGTGTTCTCTGGAGAACTCTGCTCGGTCTACCTCCAACGTCCAGGGTCCAGGAACCAAGAGAGACGGCGCATCCGGATCTAGGGTCTTCAGGGTCCTCCCTTGGCCCCGCCTTGTAGGTGTGACAGTTACCGAAGCCTCAATGGGGGTTGGAACTTCCAGATCAAGGTTGGAATGGCTACCCACTACAGTCATCCTCTGTTCTGTCTGGGAGCAAATACACCTGGCCTTCTGACCACACTGGCAAGAAGGAAGAAGGAAGCATATGATCCCTCTCCCTTTCCTTTTAAGAGGTCATGTATGAAGTTAAGAAGGACCACCTCTCTTGGCCCATATAGCCCAATGTCATGAGTGGAGCAAATACCACTATAGAAAGGTGATGTACCAGTAGGTCGATTTACTCTTTTTCTTGGGACATTTTCTCTGGATGATTTATCCTTTTTCTTCAGGTGTCTCATTTGTCCAGTGGCCTTTGGAATCCTTAGCTGGTTGCCTTCATTCTCTTGGAAAGACAAACACAAAACCCTACCCCAACCATAATTTGGAGAATTTCCCTTTTGGCAAGTTATATCTGATCAAGTGAAAAGCAGTTGTTTGTTAGTTTAGATTACATGTCCACACTGATTGATGAATTATCACCTCTTCTAATCAAGAAGTCTCTCTTGTTCTGTTTTCTCCTGAAATTTTTGTTTTATCTTCTAAAGCTGTTCTATCATCCAGAGTAGTATGCATTTTTACAATAGGTATTAGGTCTTTTAATTGCTCTGGGAAGGAGTTTCCCCCATGGTAAATGATTGAACCAAATTTGACATGGGAGTCTGCAAGAGGCTCCCTCCCCAAGGTGATTCCCAATGGCAAAGGGTTACCCTGTCTTTCCCTTGTTGATCTGTATTCATTGTTACAATATTGGCACCTTTGCTGACTCTTCTGCATACTCCAGAAGGCAGGGGCCTTCTGTTTGGATTATTCCTAGAAAAAACATTGTTTCTAGAAATGCCCTGTCTACAATCCCTATTTAGGTGATGTTTGCCCCAATTAAAACACCTAACATTTTGATTTTTCTTCATCTGGAAATCATCTCTCCCATCCTAGCTTCATCATGGTTATGAGATTCTGTAGCACGAATCTTAAAAGGCCTTTTTAATAAAATCAAACCTGAAGCCAGGTATTGGGGTGAATGCTGAAATATCAGAGAAGCAGAACAAGCCACAGCTAACCTCACCTCGCCAATTCCTCAGATGATCTCATTTCCTCAAACTGGTAGCCTCTGAGTCCTCATCCAAATAGATCTCAGCTGTACTACTTCTAAAAGTCTAAAAGCTTAACGGACTCTTGTTCCTGGTTTTCATGCTTTTTATACCTTTCTGCTTCCTGTCATCACTTTCTGGGATTAGAGGCATGTGTCACCATGCCTGGCTGTTTCCAGTGTGGCTTTGAACTCACAGAGATCCAGAGATCTCTGCCTTTAGAATGCTAGGGTTAAAGGTGTGTGTACCACCATTTTCTGGCCTCTATATCTATATCTGGCCACTATATATATATAGTGGTTGTTCTGTTCTCTGACCCCAGATAAATTTATTAGTGTTCACAATATATTGGAGAACACAATATCACCACAAGATTCAATATTAACTATACCTCAGATCCATTTCTCTATGGGTTCTGATCTTGCCTTTAAAAGCCTAATTACCATTTTGCATTGTGAATTAGCATTTTTTAAAAGCCAAACATTCAATTATTATTTGTCTAGCTTCTGAATTTGGTTTCATTCTATTAATTGCTGAAATCAATCATTGTAAAAAAAAATCAGTGAAGGTTTCTTTTGGGCCCTGTATAACTTTAGTAAATGACTTATTTCTCTTTCTGATTTCTTTAATTCTGTCCCAAGCATTCAAAACTGCTACACAGAATAGAGCCAGGGTGTGGTCATCATCTAGAGATTGCCTTTTTACATCAGCATAATTGCCCTCTCCAAGAAGTTTGTCTTGGGAGATTTCAATACCTCTAGCCCTACTTTATTGTTCAATGGTTCTAGCCTTGTCTTTCCACCAGGTCCTCCACTGTAATTGAGTATCAGGCTCCAATGCAGCTGTTACCAAGTCTCTCCAGTCATGTGGGACAATTCTGTTTTTAGTTGACCATAAATTTAATATCTGCTTCACAAAAGGTGAATGCATAACATATGAGACTACCATTTCCTTAAATCTCTTTAAATCTAACATTCCCACAGGAATTCTGTCAGCTTTTAAACAACTTTGGGGATATCTGTCATTTGGCAGTTGTTGCTGTAAGATAACTGGATAAATTAAGGTTTGTTGTTTGAAAACCTTGGGCTTTTATTCTCCAATTTTTAATGTAATGGTGAAGTTGGTTCTCCTTTAAATTCCTCTGTCTGGTTCTGAATATCTCCATGATCTGTTTTAATAAGATTTTCTAAGGCCCATATCTTGCCACTCAAATCAACCAACATTTTTAGAGATAAATCAAGAATTATCAAACTGATAATAAGAACTATCAAAGTGATAATTAACATTAGGTCAATCCCAGTTAAGTTGATAATTTTTCATTTAATTGTTCCATTTTTAAGCCACTTCTTGTGCAATCACCAGGAGACATAACTTCTTCCATTAATAGTGTTTCCAATTTTTAATTTAGAGAATCTCTCTCTCTCTCTCTCTCTCTCTCTCTCTCTCTCTCTCTCTCTCTCTCTCTTAAACTAATCTTTAAGAATTTCTAATTATCTCACCAAATCTGCTGGAAATAATGGTGAAGATGATGGCGAAGTGTGAGGCTGACTGCTGCTGTGTAGAACAGTAGAAGCCTGAGTGAGTGTCAAGGCAGCTACCTAGTGTGGCAGCAACCTAAGGGAGGAATTCAGGGAAAGCCCATAACTCACAGGGAGAGAAAAAGCCAAAGAGCCAGCCATTTGCATGGGGGAACATGAAAAAGCAGCCTGTTCTGGTGGTGTATGAAGCCCAACCTCCTGTGAAGTCTGCTGCAGAGGATCTGCAATAGAAAAAATCCCAAACTCACACAGAGGCTTGGAGAAAAAAGAAAATAAAATTTAGCCAGCGAGGTAGTGACTTGGACAGAAGCCCCAAAGTGCAGCTCTAGCATATGCTAGTGGCTACAACACCATGGGCTAGGGGCTTTTTTGTGAATTCATGCTGCAAATATTGGACAACAGATGAAGCATGATCCTAATTAGCCTTATCAATAAAAATTTTGAATCAGATATCAATGATGAAAGCTGAAAAATCAGAGAATCAGAGCAGCAGCCACTAGAAACTTTTTATCTCTATGAATCCTCAGACTGAATTGGGGGGTGGGTGGGTGAGATCCTTTCTCCACCAGCCTTATATTTCTGTCTGCATCTTCCTAGTGCTGGATTAAAGGTGTACAATACCAACACCCAGCTCTATTTCTCCTTCAGACTGTTTCAATATTGTGTAGCCCAGTGTGGCCGTGGATTCTTGATCTTCTTGCTTCCTCCTCCCAAGTGCTGTGATTAAAGTTGTGTGCCACCACTGCCTGGTCTCTATGGTTAACTAGTGTCTAGCTCTGCCCTCTGACCTCCAGGCAAGCTTCATTTGTCAGAATACAAACAAAATATCATACACCACAACAGAATTCACATTAACTATCATTGATTCATCACAGTTGAGAGTGACTGTTATATTTATTTTGGAGTCAAATAAGAGTGTCCATGACCAAGATAAACAGAATTGTGTAGCCCTCAATTCTATGTTCCAATATGCTAACACTTTCATAGAGTTTTAATAGTAACTGAAGAAAGAATGTTACAATTTAAGTCACTTTTCAAATACACTGGAGGAAATATAAGGCCACAGCCAAGTAGGCAAATCTCTGCTATATGACATAGATGTCATCTGACAGAATCTTAGCCCATTAATTGGTTTGTACATTCCAAAGAATTTCCTTAATGGTCATAAAGACATTAGGTCACTATTAAGAAAGCCAAAGTTATAGATGATGTGGCTCTGAACTCTGGCTATAGCCCAGAATCTGCCAAAAAATGGATGTTCCAATCAGTAACTTAGACTTTCAGACTGTTCTCTCCATATATTTCTGAGATTATTTTTTTCAAATATGTATATATGCATATATATAATTGTTTGTATTATTTATAAAATATTATATCATTCCCCACTCACCATTTCTATTACCTTTCAAACATGTGCCCTACATTTCTTTCATTATTATGTACATATGTATTAATGAATAATTATATAGCTAATACTTGCTGAGTCCATTTAGTATTGCTTTTATACACATGTTGATTAGAGTTGACAATTTGGTATTAAATTATCATTTAGGAGGGTCATCTCTGGGGAAGTTTAATTCTCCATCACTCATCAGTTATTAATCGCTTATAGCTCTTCATGTAGAGGTGGGCACTGTAAGATTTCACACATTCATGTCAGGAGATGAATTGATATTGGAATGTTTTGGGTCTTGTTTAAGTAGCTGTATGGTTGAGGTATCATGGGGGCAGCTTCCCTGTCATATCTAGGGAACACAATCTTATAGCAAACTTCTTGGTCCTGTGGTCCTTATATTCTTTCTACCCCCTCTTCCATGATGTTGCCTGAGCAGAAGTTGTGTTATAGATGTATTAATTGGGGTTAAGTACCTGTGATCAGTAGCTTAGTGCATTTTGACCAATTGTGGGTATCTGAAATGGTCTCTCTGTGCTCTATAAAGAAATTTATTTGATAAGTGGTGAGAGCTGTACTTATCTGCAGGTATAAGGATAAGTATTTGGAATGCAATTAGTAACTATATTGATTTAAGAAACTGAAAATGATAAATTGTCATCTAAGGTGTATGATGTCACTGTTAGGTGTAGTTGATTAGGTTTCCAGTACCAGGCATGATTTTCTTCATATTAAATGGGCTTTAAGTTTAATGAGACAGATATTGTTTACCACCAAGTTTTAAATATCACTTTTGTGCCTTTAAAGATATCTTTTCTTTTTTTATTAAGAAAATTATTTCATTCATTTTACACACCAATCAAACATCCCACACTTTCCTCTTTCTGCCCCCCAGGCTCCCCCAACACACTTCCACTCCCCCTCACAAGAAGGCACAGCTTCCCATGAGGAGTCGTATGCATAGAGGCAAGTCCAAGTCCTTCCCCCAACTCAAGGCTGCACAAGGTGTCCCATCATAGGTAGTGAGCTCCAAAAAGCCCCCTCATACACCAAGGATGGATTCTGATTCTACTGTCAGGGGGGCCCCCAAGCAAATCAAGCTTCACAATTGTCTTGCCATGCAGAGGGCCTAGACCAATCCAATGCAGGATCCACAGCCACTGATCCAACTTTCCAACAATGAGTTCCCACTAGTTTGATTTGGTCATCTCTGCAGGTTTCCCTATCAAGATCCTGATGCACTTGCTCATAGAATCCCTCCTCTCTCTCTCCAACTGAACTCCTGGAGCTTGCCTGGTGTTTGACTGTGGATCTTTACATCCACCTCCATCAGTCACTAGAGAAAAGCTCTGTGATGACAGGGTAATCACTGATCTGATCACTTGGGCAAGCCAGTTAAGTTCAGGTACCCTCTCCACTATTTCTAGTAGTCCAAGCTAGGGTCATCCTTGGGGATTCTTGGCAACTTCCCTAGCACCAGGTTTCTCTCTATCCCCATGATATCTCCCTCCTTCATGGAATCTCTCTCATTGCTTTCCCACTCCATTCCTGTCCCAGCTCAACCATCCCATTCCTTCATGTTATCATCTCTCAATCCCTACCCTCCATTGCCCACCCCTGGTCCCCAGTTCACTGATGGAGATATCTACTTCCCCTTCTCAGGGCTATCCATGTGTCCCTCTTTGGGTCTTCCTAGTTAGCTAGATTCTCTGGAGGTGTGGGTTGTTGTCTGGTTATCCTTTGCTTTACTTCTAGTATCCACTTATGAGTGCGTATATAACATTTTTGTCCTTCTGAGTCTGGCTCACTTGGAGGATATTTTCTAGTTTCATCCATTTGCTTTCAAATTTCATGGTGTCACTGTTTTTCTCTGCTGAGTAGTACTTCATTGTGTATATGTACCACATTTTCTTAATCAATTCTTTAGCTGAGGGGCATCTAGCTTGTTTCCAGGTTCTCACTATTATGAATATTGCTGCTATGAACATAATTTAGCATGTGTCCCTATGGTATGAACGATCATTCCTTGGGTATATGCTTGGGAGTGGTATAGCTGAGTGTTGAGGAAAATTGGTTCCTTATTTTCTGAGAAACCACTACACTGATTTCCAAAGTGGCTGTATAAGTTTGCACTCCCACCAACACAGAAGGAGTGTTCCCCTTGCTCCATGTCCTCTCCAACATAAGCTGTCTAGCCGTCCCATATACAAATGATAAGCAGGCTGAGAAAGAAATCAGAGAAACACCACCCATTCCAATAGCCACAAATAATATAAAATACCTTGGGGTAATTCTAACTAAACAAGTGAAAGACCTGTATGACAAGAACTTTAATTCCATGAAGAAAGAAATTGAATAAGATATCAGAAAATGGAAAGATCTCCTATGCTCATGGATAGGTAGGATTAACATAGTAAAAATGTTAGTCTTACCAAAAGCAATCTACAGATTCAATATAATCCCCATCAAAATCCTAACACAATTCTTCACAGATCTGAAAAGAACAATAATCAACTTTATTTGGAAATAACAGAAAACACAGGATAGCTAAAAAAAATCCTGTACAACAAAGCCACCTCTGGAGGCATCACCATCCCTGAATTCAAGCTCTACTATAGAGCTATAGTAATAAAATCAGCTTGGTATTGGCATAAAAACCAACATGTGGGCCAATGGAATCAAAATGAAGACCCTGACATTAACCCACACACCTATGAACACCTGATTTTTGAGAAAGAAACTAAAACTGTACAATGAAAAAAAGAAAGCATCTTCAACAAATGGTGCTGGCATAACTGGATGTCAACATGTAGAAGATTTCAAATAGATCCATATCTATCACCACATACAAAACTCAAGTCCAAGTGGATCAAAGACATCAATATAGAACCAGTTATACTGAATCTGATAGAAGAGGAAGTAGGAAGTAGTCTTGATTGCATTGGCCCAGGAGACCACTTCCTAAATATAACACCAGTAGCACAGACACTGAGAGCAACAATTAATAAATGGGACCTCCTGAAACTAGGAAGCTTCTGTAAGGTAAAGAAGACAGTAAATAAGACAAAACAATGGCCTACAGAATGGAAAAAGATCTTCACCAACCCCACATCTGACAGAGGGCTGATCTCTACAATATATAAAGAACTCAAGAAACTAGACATCAATATAATGAACAGTCCAATTAAAAATGGGCTATAGAGCTAAACAGAGAATTCTCAAAGGAAGAATTTCAATGGCCAAAAGACATTTAAGGAATTGCTCAGCATCCTTAGTCATTAGGGAGATGCAAATCAAAATGACTCTGAGATATCATCTTACATCTGTCAGAATGGCTAAGATCAAAAACTTTTTAGGATATCTTACCATGCTGGTCATTGCTATGGAATTACATAGGAATTACAGCTGAATAGGACTACTGATTACTGTCATCCCTTGGCAGCTGGAATATTAACTTCTAGTACTATTAAAGCTAGTCCTCAGGGAAAAGACTTTTGGGAAATAGCCAGATTGAAAGCTCTTTGTCCTGTTACTGAAGTTCATGGTATCTTCAACAATAGAAATTCACCTTCAAATTCTGGGAGTCAACCAAGGGAAATAGCAAATGACTGGTATTACTTCTCAAGAGGAGTTTCACATGCCTGGTACTGGGGTGTTCCACTGTCAGTCAAAACGAAGTAGTGTGTGTGTGTGTGTGTGTGTGTGTGTGTGTGTGTGTGTGTGTGTTGTGCAATTTTAGGTAAATTTAAAATAATCAATCCTTATGTCTTTTTCAAACATTCTTAGTTCTAATTCTTCCTCCTTTCTCCTCTTCATATTACTCTTTTTAAATAGTTATATTTTAAAGTAATAAAGAGAATACAAATTCACCTTACCCAATTATCAGATTTAGTGGTTTTTATTCCATTTGTAGACCAAAATTACAATCAGGTGGTGTTGTTTTTTTTCTGTACAGTGTCAAAAACAATTTTTATTAGGCAGATTGCCTTTTGAAACCTAATAGTAATGTGCATGTCTACATTTTGCTTGGCTGTGAAGTTAGGTTACATGTTGAATACAGAAAGAGAATAATGAAAAATACTGCTGGAGTGAGGTCAGTGAGATTTGTGTCAGGCTGAGGAGTTTGAACTCTTTTGTAACTAAGAAAGACAGCATGATTACTTTTGAATTGTCTGAGTGTTAAGAAACAACTGGAGGATTAGACTTGCTTCTTTCACCTTTGAAATTATGGACCTTTACTATACTGCTGTCTGTTTAGGAGACAAAAGGCAACAAAGTTGTTGCTAGATTTAGTGAAACTTTGCATATATATTAGTGATATGTTGTGGCACATTGTGCACATATGTGTGTGTGGGGAGAGAAATGTATATTGAAAGAGAAAGAGAGAAAGAGATAGAACTTTAGCAACATCATTTAGTCTTAAAAGAAAGACAAATTACAACATGGATTTGTTTTATGGATCTACTTGAATGACTTACTATGTATGCTTCCTAGATTAAAAGATAGTTTCTAAGGTTCCACTTCTTATTTTTAAGATTTAAATATTTTAATTTTGTGTATATGAATGTTTGATTGCATGTACTTGTGCATACCATGTGCATACAGCACCTGCAGAGGCCAGAAGAGGTGTCAGATCCTTGGAACTGGAGTTATAAACAGACATAAACCACAACGTGGAGGCTAGAAACCTAACCCAGGTCTACTACAAGAGCAGTAAGTGGCCTTAATCACTGAGACATATCTCTAGCTCCTAAGGTTTGAATTATCTTCCCTCTTCCCAGTGGTCCATTTACTATTATGTTTTAACCATTTACTAAAGTATGTTTTCTACTCATATGATATCCTGAATACGGTTTTCCCTATCTCTACTTCTTCCTACATTCCCTCCCATCCAGATCATCCCCTTTCTCTCATTAGAAAACCAACAGGCTTCTCAGAGATAATAATAAAAGAAAATATATTAAGATAGAACAAGTACTAACACATCAGAATAGGACAAAACAGACAAACAGAAGGAAAAGAACCCCAAAAAGGAACAGAAACAGGTATAAAAGCAGAGACCTACTTATCCACACACTCAGGAATCCCATAAAAACACTAAAATTGAAGCCACAAAATGCAAAATATATGTAAAGGACCTG
>CABHPQ010163219.1:0-38641 GCA_902168405.1 Peromyscus aztecus | reverse complement strand
AGGGCGGCCGAGGTGGCCCCGGGCCCTCTCCCGGGATTCCAGCTCCTCGGAAATGTACCTCGTGACCTCCGCCTTCCAACCTCTGCCACTGCGCCGCCCTGACTAGCACACAGCTTGGATTTTCCCGGCCGCCACCGGGGCACTTTGGACCTTGCTTGCGTTCGGGATGTCAAGAGCCGGGTTCGAGGCCCCTCCCTACCAAGGCATGTCATCTTGTCATTGCCCCTGCCGCGTCATCCTCTCCATCTCAAGTTCGCTGGCCGGGTTGTGGCTTTGCTATCAACAGGTGGAGCGTTTAGCAGGGTTGTTCAGACTTATGGTAAACTGTGGACTTAGGTAGGCAATGCGAACAGGGCACATGGAAAACATAGCATTGACAACCTGCCCTATCATTTTACACTTAATGACCTTGGGAGGTATTGCTGTTGCAGATGTTGGGTTAAGTCACGTCGTACGCTCCCTGCAGCACCAAGAACAATTGTGAACTCACAGCAGGTGCTCAGTATTCCTACATTCGATTTTGTTAGATGGATGTCAGTGAGTTTGGTTGAATGAGAAAGCTAAGGTCTGAGAGAATTGTCCCTGACAACTTTGCTGAGCTAAGACAGTGTGAAGCCTTCCCTCCATGCCATCATCAAACACTCAACACTTTTATCTGAAGCAATGGGAATTCATAGTATCCATTTTTCTCCATGATACCCCAAGTGCTTAAGATGAATGGGTGAACAAAAGGGAGGGGGGAACTATCATTATTCTCTCTTGGACAGAGAGAAAGGTGATAAAAATAAAAAAGAATTATGTAATATGTTAGAAAACATTGAATGATATAGGGAAAAAACCAGGTCAGGACAGAGCTGTGTGGAACACTAGAAGAAAGATAGTCCTTTTAAAGAGAGCTGCCTGGGTGAGCCACATTCATAAGGCAACTTGAATCAGGGACTTGAAAGAAGTGAAGGGATTCAGTGTGGTTATGGTTAAAGCATCCCTGTGATGTTAGTAGTAGTGAGGCCAGCAGAGGTGAAAAATGAGGGAGCGGGGTCTTGTGGGCTCTAACAGTCTCTACAGGGCTTTAAACAGAAGTTGAGTGCTCTGCTTAGAGAACAGGGTAGGAAGTCAGAGTTGACATTATCCAGGGACAAGGTGACAACTGGAGCAGGCTTTCTTTTGGGCCACCAACCAGCTCCCAAATCATGGCTCAGAGACATTATCAATTATGGATGCTCGGCATTATTTTATGCTGGTCCCAGTAGCCTTATAACTTGATTTAACCTGTTTCTCTTTGTCTACATTTTGCCTTAGGGCTTCTTGTCTGCCTTTCCTTCCCTATGTCCTACTTATCTTGCGTCCTCCACATCTGGCTGGCTGCCAACTGCCAGGCTGGCCCCGGGGGTCTCCCTCTCTTTCTCCCCAGTTCTCTTCTCTCTCTCTAGCCTAGGTTCCTCCTCTCCTCCTTATTCTCTCTGCCCCCGGCCCTGCCTGTCCCACTACTGGCCAGCTATTGGCCCTTCAGCTTTTTATTAGACCAATCAGGTGCCTTAGGCAGGCAAAGTGAAACAGCAGCACATCTTTGCAGAGTTAAACAAATGTAACATATCTTTGCATAGTTAAATGTTCTGCAACAGATGGCCTAGACTAGGACTGTACCGTGCAGGAAAATAAGATATGGGCTGTCTACTTTTAAGAATTCAGACTAGGGGCCAGCAAGATGGCTTAACAGGTAAAGGAGATTGCTTGCTACACATGCCTGGTGACCAGAGTTCAATCCCTGGAACCCACATAAAAGTAGAAGAAGAGAACCAACTCCACAGGGTTGCCCTCTGACCTCCTCACATGTGCCCATACACACACACACACACACACACACACACACACACACACACACATCCCACAATAAATAATTTTAAAAAATATCTAGATGCATGTTTATATATAACTTCAGCTCTGGAGAGGATATGGGGGAGGATCATGAGTTTGAGGTCATCCTGGCCCACATGGATCCTGTCTCACCAACAAAGAACTCGGTCTAGTGGGAAATAAATAGATTAATCAACCACATAACACCACAGTGATAAGAAAAACATAGTCCCAAAGAGGATGCCCCCACCCTCCTTTCCAGCCTTCCTGAGAGCTTCAGTTCATCAAGGGAATTGGAATTTCCTGGTTTGCTGATCTATTGGGTGGATCCTCAATGGAACATAATTAACACTAACTAGCCTTCCCAGCCTTTCAGGTCTCAAAGCCGACCTTCCTCCACCTGAGCTATAGACAGAAATGTACTAAAGAACAGCCTGGGTCACGTATTTAAAGAGATGGATACAACTGTTCCCATTTGTCAGGGTGAACTGAAGCCAGGAGTTACCAGGGTTTAACCTGGGAACAGGATCATGAAAGACCATAGTCAGAAATCTCCCTGAGACACTTGAGGAGAGTCAGCCAGAAGACAGAGTCAAAAGTACAAGACACACATGGACTTAGCTCCAAACCCATTCACTACCTCCTCTCACAAGCCATGGGCAGGACATGTCTCACTGGTTTGGCTTTCTGAGACACTGCCTAGGAGTGTACATTCTGGTTTACAGGGGGCACAGAACTGGGGGAAGAACAGATTTACATTCCTGCTAGGGTGGGGTGGGGTGAGATGCCACTACTTTTGAGGAACAGAACCAGAAGCCACTGAGATTCAAAAGGTGGAAGACTGATAAAATTGTTCTTTACATGGGATTCCTGCTGCATGAGTAGAATATAGCAGGTCTGGCCACAGAAACAAAAGGAAAAATGAATAGTGGTAAGAGGAGAGATGTGTCAATTTGCTTTGTTATAGTAACCTGTTAACCATGGATTTTCATCCCATAACATTGTGCTGTACACCTGTGTGTTGTTCGAATGTTAAATGCTCTTATAATAAAAAAAAAAAAAAAAACCCAGAGCCAGATATTGGGGTGAAAGCTGAAAGATCAAAGAAGCAGAGCAAGCCACAGCCAACTTCACCTCACCAACTTCACAAATCCTCTGACTGAAATCCTCTCCTCATGCCTTATAGACCTTTCTCCACCCTGTCATCACTTCCTGGGATTAAAGGCGTGTGTGCTTCCCAGTACTGGGATTAAAGGTGTGTGCTACCACTGCCTGGCTCTGTTTCCAGTGTGGCCTTGAACTCATAGAGATCCGGATGGATCTCTGCCTCCCAAGTGATAGGATTAAGGATATGTGCCAAACCTGCCTGACCTCTATGTCCAATCTAGTGGCTGACCCTGTCCTCTGATCCCCAGGCAAATTTATTAGAGTGCACAATATATCACTACACTGTAGTATCCCACAGAGGTTTCCTAGTGAGATCTGAGCTTGCTTTACCAACAGGGCTGCATAAGAGGATGGTTGGGCCACAGCCTGGGTACCAGGTGTTTGGAAGAGTCTACACTTGGCTGTATCTAGCAAGGGGGAGGTCTTTTGCCTTGCCCCTTGGCATTGTTATAAAAAGCCTTTTGAGGGCTGGAGAGATGGCTCAGAGGTTAAGAGCACCGACTATTCTTCCAGAGGTCCTGAGTTCAATTCCCAGCACCCACATGGTGGCTCACAACCATCTGTAATGAGATCTGGCTCCCTCTTCTGTGTACATAATAAATAAATAAATCTTTTTTTTTTTTTAAAAAGCCTTTTGAATAAAGTTCTGGGCTGGTGGATAAGGATCCAGGCCCTCCTGAGGCTATCTTGTTTCTGTCTTTTTCTATCCTTCTGTCTAAATCTCTTATCCCTCTCTCCTCAAGAGTACCCTGGGGTAAAAGGTGGGGGATGGTCCCCCACATATACCTTAAACATACACAATAAAATTAATTTTTAAAAATTTAAAATGTAGAGAAGTATGTACACACACACACACACACACACACACACACACACACACACACAAGATTGCAATGGCCATAGCAACAAGAAAGGTTCTGGGACCTTGCAAGGAAGAAACATCTAAAACAGTGGTTGGAAGGGCAGACCTGGGTACAAATCTAATTTTCCTTAACTTCCTGTGTTGCCTATATCAAATGCAGTTTCTTTCCATCTCTATTCCTGTATCTACAAACTAGAAACTAATCACAGAGACCTAGCCAAAGAGATTGTGAACAGGCTATCACCAAGTCAGAGCCCCCAAAGACAACTGTTCACTGTATACACAGGTGAGAGTCAGCATAGGAAAAGAGTAGTGTGCTGTCTTGGGAGGTACAGATAGGTTGGGAGGGAAGTTGGAGCAGGATGCTGATAGGTTGGAAGAGAAGGTGGAGCAGGATGCTGATGCTGATAGGTTGCGAGGGAAGGTAGAGCAAGCCAGCCCTCAAAAAGGAGATGGTAAGTCTGGGGACCTTAAGAGACAGATTGTGCAAAGCAGAGAGATGAGGGTGTTATTGTTCTTTATTGTTTGCAGTCTTTCCCCAGCTTTGTGTGGATTGTAAATTCCCTGAAAAGGATATAGTCCAGTGCCGAGCTGTAAGAACCCTATGAAAAAAAGATTAGGTACTTCAATGGCAGGATGTTTGACAAGTGTGTGACCCCACAGCCACTTAGACAAACGAGATTCCTTCTGATCCTTTTGTCTGTGTTTTTTGCAAATGAAAAAAAAGGAAAATGAGAAATGAATTTAAAATGAGCCAAGATTTGCAAGAGGGAGAAGAGAGAAACATGAGGTAGGGCCTTCCAGATTTCTTGGGTATCTTTATATAATACATAATTTCATGTATTATATGTAAAAAAATATTAGAAGGTACACATAGGCCATTGGAAAGCTCTTAGCACTGCTTACAGCTACTTAATCACAACACTTGAGTCACTATACATACTTAAAGAGCGGTCAACAATCATTTATCAAGTGCCTACTCATTCCAAGCATTGTGCTAAATATCAAGCAGTTAAACAATTCATTTCAATTCAATTCAGCAGAGATTTGTGTTTGTGCCATGGAAACGGAGAAGAGGCAAGGCAAACTGTTCAGTTTGGTGTAGGAAGTTGTAGACCTGGAGGGGCAAAGAAAGCCTCACCCTTAACAGGTAGGGATAGGGTTAAGTCAATAAATGAGAAGAAATTTGCTGTCCTGAGACAGTGGCAGCCTTGGGAATAGAGAAAAGTTGAAGTGAGGAGTAAAAACAGAACAGCTTGTAAAAACTGGGAAAGGTTGGGTGGATACAAGAGCCAAGCCACAATAATGAGTCTTATTATGTCGTTAAATACTCATGGCTGATGGCGATAACTAACTCCTGGAGCTAGACCACATTCTCTATGTAAACCACTCTTAAACTGATTTCTCCCCTCCAGTAGCTTGGCTTTAGCTTCTGACTCTATAGGTAAAACAAAAGGTAGTTTCCCAAACTGTATGAGCCACACATTTTCTGTAGAAAGGTCCAGCTTAGACTCAAGTCCATCACCACCAGTAAAAAGCCAAGATAATTTATTTGCTAATCTGACAACAAATTTGAACTAGTATACCACACACACACACACACACACACACACACACACACACACACACACACACACGTGTCCTCGGTTCCTTATAACCTGCCTCAAACCTTATCTTACCTACACTCTCAGAATCAACCAAGCTAGTTAAAAACATAATGAGAAACGCAAAGGCACCAAGACAGCCGAGCAAACATGAGCAAATGCGTAGACTGAATGAAGTAGTTACATTAGTTGTAAGCAATAGCATAGATGAAATGGCACTTGGAAGAGTGAGTCAAATAGTGTTCAAATAGTGCGACCACAAGGAAGGCCTCTTTTTCACCAGTTAGTGATAACAGTTAGGGAATGTTAGAATGAATGGAACCTGGATAGCAAGAGCATGTCAACAAGGTTTGTAGCTCAAGGTAACTTGACCCTCTGGGTGCCAATTTGGAAATTAAATGATTAGCTTCAAAGTATGACATTATTGTCTGATTTTG
This sequence comes from Peromyscus aztecus, assembly GCA_902168405.1. Taxonomy (NCBI): domain Eukaryota; kingdom Metazoa; phylum Chordata; class Mammalia; order Rodentia; family Cricetidae; genus Peromyscus; species Peromyscus aztecus. Next base: position 32,717 of record CABHPQ010163219.1, on the reverse strand, counting down.
TGCCTTATGTACTAAATAGGAACCTTCGAGAAGCTCCAGTGCTGGGAGACAATGATAAGGAGTAGTTACCACCTATTGGATACCCTTTATGTACCCTTTGTGTATTTTTATTTAATCTTTACAACAAAACTGGGAAATGTTTTTTTTCAATTTTGAAGAAGAGCAAACAGAGTCAAGATTTGAACCCAGAACCATGTGACTCTTATCATTTGTTTTGCCCACTTTCAAAGATTCTCCAAACCCCCAATCATTGTTTATGTTGGCATTATGAAAATAGCAACTACCTGGGCCTAGCCATTTCAAGACGATGTCTTAGCATCCGAGCACCATGAATAAAGGCGTAAAGAGACAGTATGGTTGACTTGATTACCATTCCCAAGTTAAAGAGACAGTATGGCTGACTATATTACCATTCCCAAATGCTTACGATGCCTCCCAAGGTTGGGTTAGACCTTCCCATTGAGAGCAGAATTGACCACATGACTTATATTGCCTAGTAGAATGGGAGTGGCAGTATGAGCCAAGCCTTCAGGCAGTGTGCCGTATCATGTTGTCCTTTATTCCTGCTGTCCTGATGACCATCACTGCTCAAGGTGAAAGCTATTCCATCTGCCTCAGACCCAGAATGGAAACCACCTATGGCAAAGCCACAGCTGACCTGGGAAGGACCCAACAAATGAGAAAAACAACATCAACCCATTGGGCCACTGAGACCTGAGGATCATTCCTGTAGCATAACAGAGCTTATACTGACTGATACAGATATTTTCCAAACCTTTTTCTGGAGTTTCTCAAAGCTCTGGTATCTTTTCCAGGTAAAGAGATTGTAGATGTAACCAACCGTTTTATTAAATGAAAAACACAGAACCAATGCAAGGAAGAAAGCCAAGAGGTCAGAGCTAAGAGCTAAAACCTTACCCTTCCTCCTGCGGTGGTCCTACCTCTCTGAACCAGAGCTACTTCCTGTATTAAAGTCTTTATATAGAGTTTCTGTTCTGCCTTCTCATTGGTTGTAAACCCAACAACATGACCGCCTCATCACGGCCTGTCTGTATAGACCTCCAGGTGTTCTATGGTTGGTATTGAGATTAAAGGCATGTGTATCCAATGCTAGCTATATCCCTGAACACACAGTGACTTACCTAGCTCTGCCTACCAAGTGCTGGGATTACAAGCTTACACCACCACTGCCCTGCTTTCCTATGGCTTGCTAATAGTGCTGACCCCCAGGCAACTTTATTTATTAACAGACAAATAACATTTTAGTACAAAAGAAAATATCACCATAAGAGATTGCATGGGGAGTATGAAAAGAAAAAGGAAATGGGACATAGAAAAATTAAATTCCCTTTTGATCTGTGGATATAAGCAGGCCTCTCTAAGCCTTGTTGTTCCACAGGACCTAGGGAAGTTATGAAGGTGGTTAAAATTCAATCCCTATTTTTCAAACAGACCATGTACGTTTGTTTCTAAACATGGTACCACCATCATACCCGACACCTGCTAGGTACTGTCCATATTTTTGTCAAATTAATGTTGCGAAATGATCTAGAGTTGTAACTTAGATCTCCTAACTCACCGCAAAGGCTCTTGCTATGCTACAGTTTGTTGCCAACTTGGGTTAGGAGATTATTTTTATTTTTATGTCATACTTCTAATTTTATTTAAAAGCCACACAAATGAAGAATGAGACATGGGCTCTGGGGGGTTTAGAGCAAAGTAGGAGTTCATTAAAGACACACATACTCTCCTGGGGCATTATAGAGCTATGAAAAGCACTAAAGATTCCAGAGGGCTTAGTAATTGGAAATTTAGCTTGATCAAGTTGATAATGGGACTGGACAAAGAAAACATGTAGGTAAACTCTAAACTCAGATGAACATCAGGTCAGAGAGTCCCAAGGCTTAACATTTTCTAAGCCTCTTCAAAGAGTAAAGAATGGTGATTTAAAGACCTTCGTGGTAGGCTAACCTGTAGCCTAGCATGTACAGGGCCCCTAGTTCAATCCCCAGTACTGAGGCAGTGGGTAGAGGAGAAAAAAAAAAACCTTCCATGGGATATTCTTGATGCAACATTGAGGAGAACACCGAAGACTAAGCCTGCCCAAACCTGTGGATGAATCCTCCAAAAGCAGGGAGAGAGATTCAACCTGCTTATTACCATTCCCTTCAAAAGTTAAGATACTACAAAGATAAAAGCAGTAGCTAGGGGGCAGTATAGCATAATTGTGATCAAGAACATGGGCTTCCCCTCTGCTGTTAAAATCCACCCTGGCCTCAATAACATTAGTTCGGCAAATTTCTTAATGTCTCGAAGCCCAGTTTTCTCATCTGCAAATTGGAATAGTGATAGCAGCTCTTCATGGGTATGCTGTCAACGAACAGGAAGCACAAACACTCAGAGTACCCAGAAGAGCTATGAGTAGGAACTGTCCCTAGTTCCCTGTTTGGCTCATGGAGAAAGGACAGCGGAGGACAGAATTTAATCTGACTGGAGATGAGGGTCTTAAGAAAGTGTTTGCATAAACATTTGAGCTTAGCCTTGAAAAGTGTATTGGGGCTTGAAGCAAGACACACAGGGGAGAGGTTCCCAGAAAAAAGGCTCAGTTCCAGTCTTCAAGGTGAAACCTAAGAGGCTCACTTCCCTCTCTCACACCCCCCAGGTTTCGACGAGGAAGTGAGTGAGACTTGTATGCTGGCTACATCACAGCTGAACTTCCTCTGCCCATTTCTACTTGTTTTATTTCTCCACCAAGGTTGATCACAGAAGCCTCCCCCCCCAAAAACCATACCTCTTGCCTGTAAAATTCCTCTCAGAGTCTGTTTATAAAGGCATCTAACAATGAGGTATCGTTTTTGTTTACAACATAGGAACCTCCCTGTGAAGAACTACTGGAAGAAATATTAACCTAGGCGCTCACAGTGTGTCCAACACCATACTAGGGAATAGTCTTTATTTTCTTACAGCTAGGTCTCTGTGTGCATACTTTTGGATATAGAAGCTTAATGTTTGTCGTGGTTTGGAAGTGAAATATCCTTCACAGGCTCCTGTGAATACATGCTTGGTCCCCCATGTGTTGGCATCTTTGGGGGAGGCTCTGGAAACTTTAAGATGTGGGACCTTGTTGGAGGATGTAGGTCACTGGGGGTTGTATGTTTAAAGGTTATATACCTTGTCCCTGCCCCTTCTCTCTCTCCTTTCTGTCTGCCATGAGATGAGTAGCCTCCTCCTCCATACCTCCTATCACCATGAGATTCTGCCCAAGTGCAAAAGGCCAGGAAAATATGGAGATTGTAAGCCAACACAAGTCTTTCCTTCTTAGGTTGGTCACATCAGGTATGTTGTCATAGCAAGGCGACAGCCAACTAACACAATGTTCTAAATATAGAGTTCCTTGTCTTTTTCAAGCTATTCATCTTGGAAAACTTCAAATACATATGCAAATGACAAGAAATGCCAGGAACTCCTCATATTCAACACCCAACTGTAACAGCTATTAAGTGGCAGGCAGGCCAGATTCATCTACAGCTTGCCCTCACCCGTCACTTTGTACCTTCTGAGCTATTTTGAAGCAAACTCCAGACATCAAACAAATTAATATAACCATTTTTTTCAAATATACCTACAAAAGATATGAATTCTCTTTACAACAAAATATTATCATGTCTACAATCTTAACATGCATTTATGAAGTTATTGTTATTAAATGTTTTTAATATATTTTTATTTTTACCAATGTATATGGATTTATATGGTATTGGTTACATAAGGACATTTACACACAATGTATTTTGAGTGTACCCCCCATATTTCTCTACTCTGCTTAACTCTCCTCTGTTTTGTTAACTGCCTTTGTCCCCCGACAATTTCACTCCACGTCATAGACACACACATGATTTTATTTGTCAACATAAAATCTAGGAACTGCAGTGAGAGAAAACACATTCTGAGATTGCCTCTAGACACATCCATTTTCCTACAAACAATATGACTTCATTCTTCCTTATAGCTGAAAAAAAAATCCATTCTGTATGTGTATCCGACATTTTCTTTACCCTTCCTCTGTTGATGGACATCTACAGTTGCCCCCACACCTAGCTACTGTGAGTACTGTTGTAAGTGTGCTATGTTGACCTGGAATTCTCTGGATAAATACCTGGAAATGATATAATCAGGTCACAGGCTAGATGTATTTTCAGTTTTTGGAGGCCCCTCCATTCTGAATTCCGTGGCGCCCTAGCTAGTGTGCATCCCCAGTAGCGGTTCCCGAAGCTTCCCTTGGATCATGTCCTTGCTGCATTTGTTGGTTTCTTAGTAACAGCCATTCTCATTGGACAGAGGTGGAATCTCAATGTAGTTTTGTGTTTCTCTGGTCACCAGTGAATTTGAACATTTTTCATACGTTTATCGGTCATTTGCACTTCATCTTTATAGAACATCTGTTCATTTCATTAGCACATTTATTTACTTATTCGTTCATGTATTTATTGTAAGACAATGCCTCACATACCTCTGGCTAACCTAGTACAAGCTATGTACCTGAAGAGGACTTTGAACTCCTGATCCTCCTGCCTCCACCTCCTGACTGCTCAGATTACTGGCATATACCACCACACCCAACTAGCTAGCTCATCAACCCTGTCATTCGATTTCTTTATTTAGGTGTTTTCTGTCCTTTGTCTAGTCTAGATAGCAGTCTTGGTCAGATGTACAGCCAGCAAAGCCTTTTCTCCCATCTGCAGGCTGCCGCTGCCTCCATTAGATCTTTCCTTTGCTGTACACAAGCCTTCGTGTCACATCATCCCACTTGTCAATTGTCGGCATTATTTTCTGAGTGATTCCTGTTCGGGAAGTCCCTACTGATACCTGTATCTTGAGCTGTATTTCCTACTTTTTCCTCTAATAGTATCCGAGTTTCACATCCTATATTGCAGTTTTTGGTCCATTTGGAGTGGAGTTATATGCAGGGTGAGTGATAAGGGTCTAGTTTCATTCTTCCCCATACCAACATCCAATTTTCCCTGCACCATTGTTGAAGATGCTGTCTTTTCTATAGCGTGTATTTAGGGCATGCTTGTCACAAATCAAGTAGCTGTCACATATCTCAGCCTGAGGTATGTGAGACTCTGTCTTACAATAAAAAAAAATAATGAATAAATAAATGTACTAATGACATGAACAGACACTCAAAAGATAAGTACAAATGGTCAATAAAGATATCTGGGTCCTCCATCCTGTCCCATTCAGCTACACATCTGTTTTTGTTACTAAGTTTCTGTTGCATTACTTGAAATCAGACATGGTGACATTCCCAAGCATTGCTCAGGATCTTGGGTCTTTTCTGTTTCCATTTTTAAGATTGTTTTTCCTCTTTCTGCTAAAAAAGAATGATGTTGAAATCTTGATGGGACTGTATTGAACCTACTGTATTGAACTACTATTGCTAAGAAAACCATTTTTACTAGGCATGGTGGCTTTAATCCCAGCACTCAGGAGGCACAGGTAAGCAGATCTCTATGAGTTCAAGGCCCGCCTGGTCTACTAAGTGAGTTCCGGGACAGCTAGGGAAGTTACAGGCAAACCCCATCTCACAAAACAAAACAAACAAACAATAAAAAAGATAATAATTTTCACAATATTAATTCTTCCTATCCATGAGCATGGAAGATCTTTCAGCCTTCTTGTGTCTTCTTCAATTTCTTCAGTGTTTTAAAGTTTTTATTGTAGGAGTCTTTTACTTCGTTAGTTAGCTTTATTGCAAGATAGGTGGTAGCCACCTTCTCCTAGTCCTGTTCCCCAACTCCTGCATTTGTTTTTCTTTTAAACATGTTTTTATTTGTGTATGAGTGCTTGGTCTGCATGTACACCTGCAGGCCAGAAGAGGGCATCAGATTCCACTACAGATGGTTGTGAGCCACCATGTGGTTGCTGGGAATTGAACTCAGGTCCTCCGGAAGAGCAGCCAGTCCTCTTAACCACTGAGCCATCTCTCCAGCCCCAAAGAGATGTGTTTTTGTTTGTTTGTTTGTTTGTTTGTTTGTTTGTTTGTTTGTTTGTTTGTTTTTGGTGGTGGTGGTGGTGGTGATGGTTTTTTTCGAGACAGGATTTCTCTGTGTAGCTGTTGGCTGTCCTGGAACTCAGAGATTCACCTGCCTCTTCCTCCTAGGTACTAGGATTAAAGGTATATGCCACCATGCTTGGCCCTAAACTGCAATTTTGAATGGAATTCTTTTTCTTATTTCTTGGCATGCTTATATACAGGAAGGTTACTAATTTTACAAGTTGATTTTATATCCTGCCAATTTGCTTAAAGTGTTTATCATATCTAAGTTTTCCTGGTAGTCTTTAGAGTCTCTCTTGTATAAAATTATAAGATATATAGCTTTATTTTAGTTGATTTCAATTTGCATAAAAATATCCTTGATTTCTTTATGTCATTTTCATATACATGTAGCTTTGGTTGCCACCCCCCTTCATTTTCTCTCCCCCATCTGCCTGCTTCCTCCCCCACTTTTACCCTTCTGCCCAACTGTCCCTTCAGCACTTTCATTTCACATGTCCTCCGTCCCCACCCCCCACTCATGAGCCCCTTTCTGTTCTCTCTCCCTCTCTCTCTCTCTCTCTCTCTCTCTCTCTCTCTCTCTCTCATAAACACACATGTATAGGAGGCAGAAGCTGGGACCTGCAGAGGAGAGAAAAATACGTGGTATTTGTCCTTTCTACGCCTGGCTGAATTATCTCACTTAACATATTCTTTTCTGGTTCCATCCATTTTCCTGAAATTTTCATAATTCTACCTTTTTTGTAAGTGAATATAAATTCAATGCATGACCCAGTTTTTTGTTTTCCATTCGCTGGTAGATGGACACCTAGGATGATTTCATTTCCTTGCAGCAAAAGGAATGCTGTGCAAATGCACCTGTGGTAGAAATAGACCCCAGGGATAGTAGAGCTGACTCCCACAGTGCTTCTAGTCTTCAAATCTTGAGAAACCTCCACACTCATTTCCACACTGTCTACACTTCTACAACAGTAAGGATTAAGGTTCCTCTTCCCTACATCTAATATCTGTTATAATTTGTTTTCTTGGTGGCAGCTATTCTGACTGGGACAAGCTAGAATCTCAAAGTGGTCTTAATTTGCACTTCCCAGATGGTTGAGGATGTTGAACACTTTTAAAAACATTTATTGGCCTTCTTTTGAGAACCGTCTATTAATTCAGTGACCCATTTATTGATCAGCAGTTTCTTTATTCTATTTTGTAGTTCTTTATATGTTCTGGCTATTGATGCCCTGTCTAAGTACAGCTAGCAAAGATTTCCTGTCCATCTCTGCATAGCCTGTCCACCTTGCTAACAGCTCCACGCTGTCCTATTGGTCATAAGATATGTCTCTGATGCTCCCTCCCAATGCTTACACATCTAGTCACTTGATGGGTTTCTTAAAATTTTGTTTGAAACAAAACTCAAGTAAGAGTCACACATGAAAACTGGTGTGTCCTCTATTTCTTTTTTTACATTAAAAGTTACTTCTGAGCCAGTGATAGTGACAATGCCTTAATCCCAGCACTTGGGAGGCAGAGGTAGGCAGATCTCTGAATTTGAGGCCAGCCTGGTCTACAGAGTGAGTTCCAGGAGAGCCAGGGCTACACAGAGAAACGCTGCCTTGGGGGGAAAAAAGTTACTTCTTCCAGGGGCTGGAACATAGTGGCACACACCCTTTATCCTAGCACTCAAGAAGCAGAAGCAGGCAGATCTTTGTGAATTCAAGACCAGCCTGGTCTATGTAGTGAGTTCCAGAACATCAAAGCGATATAATGAGACTCTTTCTCATAGAAGAGGAGGAGGCGAGTTGCGGGGGTGCGGACTGGGGGTGGGGACAACTTTCCTAGGTCTACACAACTGGCAGATGGCAGAAGCAGAGAAGATATGCAACCCAAAATCTGGCTGGCTCCCAAGGTCCTCTTCTTTCCAGTGGCTCCCACTAGCTCTCTACTGGCTCATTGTCTAGTGAGCATAATATGTTGAGTCCTTGGAAAACGCAACTCAATTGTAAGGATGATCCTTGCCTTCAAGGGAAGTATGTCTTTTGAGAGAAAATGCTACATTACAAAGACAACTAAAGTATTTACCAGGAAGACATTATGTAAAACAGGAAAATGTGTGCATTTTGCAAGCAATGACTGCTGTAAATGCACAGCAAAGAAGGAGAACATCCATGTTGACTGGCGTGCCTGAGAGAGAGACTTCATCAAGCAATGCAGAAATTATTGCTAATGTGAAAGCTTTACCAATGAGCATGGGGTTCTTTGCACAAGCATCCTCTCCCTTGGGATCTATGTCACACTGACACAAAGATTTTGTCTCCATGGCAACTGGTCATTGGACCAATGAAATAATCGGTTGCCATGGTAACCCGATCTCCATCTTACTCCCACCAGGCACCTGTTTTAAATCATCACACCCTCTGACAACTTTGTACCACCTCACTGTTCCTTTCTTCTGTCCCTCAGTCACCCTGTTATCTCCGGCCACCAGCCCTAGGGCCCCTAAACTCACATTTGGATCCATACTCGAGACTCCTAAAGCCGCAGCAAATGAGAGTGATTTTGTTGTGCGGAGCCACACTACGGCAGGGGAAGCCCTCTCAAATTCAAGAGCGAAGGAGCCTTCGCTCTGAACGAAGTGCGTGACGACCTTCTTCCCGAGGAAAAACACTTGAATTTTTAGACACTGTGCTGCCCTGATTATCCTCCTGCCTCTGTCAGTTCTGTCAGTGACTTCTTTCCCTCCTCTTATCTCTCAAATGCAGGTGTCTCTCAAGGCTCCACTCGTTGGCTGCTCTCCTAAATTGCACTGCCTGATGCAGCTACTACACCAGCCGAGTGAAGGTTACTGAGCCCTTGAAAGTAGTTGTAGACACGCTGGACTCAGGTGTGCTGCAAGTGTAAGGTGTACACGAATTTTAAAGACTTGCAAAAAGTTGATGTCAAAGAGCTCTTTAGTAACATTTGTGCCGATTAAATGTTAAAATGACAACAATCTGGACGTATTTAGTATACTAAAACATACATTTCACCTTTTCTCTGGTTTTTCAAGACAGGGTTTCTCTTTGTAGCCCTGGCTGTCCTGGAACTCTCTCTGTAGACCAGGCTGGCCTCACACTCACAGAAATCCACCTGCCTCTGCCTCCTGAGTGCTGGGATTCAAAGTGAGCACCACCACCATCTGGCAATTTCACTGTAGTGATATTGTGTTCCCCAAAATATTGTACACCCTAATAAACTTATCTGGGGTCAGAGAACAGAACAGCCACTAGACATAGAGGCCAGAAAATGGTGGCACACATGCCTTTAATCCTATCACTTGGGAGGCAGAGATCCATCTGGATCTCTGTGAGTTCAAAGTCACACTGGAAACAGTCAGGAATGGTGACTCACACCTTTAATCCCAGGAAGTGATGGCAGGAAGCAGAAAGGTATTTAAGGTGTGAGGACCAGAAACTAGAAGCTTTTGACCTGGTTAAGCTTTTGGGCTTTTGAGTAGCAGTTCAGCTGAGATCCATTTGGATGAGAACTCAGAGGCTTCCAGCCTGAGGAAACAGGATCAGCTGACTAATTGGTGAGGTGAGGTGGCTGTGGCTTGTTCTGCTTCTCTGATCTTCCAGCATTCACCCCAATACCTCGCTTCACATTTGTTTTCATTAATACGACCTTTTAAGATTCGTGCTACATCACCTTTTTCTTTTGTATGTTTTTAATATGGTTGCTGGCGTGCATTTGTGTGTGTGTGTGTGTGTGTGTGTGTGTGTGTGTGTGTGTGTGCATGCATGTGTGTAGGCATGTGAATACCATGGAATGAATGTGGACATAAGAGAACAACATTCTAGAGTCAGTTCTCACCTTCCACCTTGTTGAGCCAGGGTCTCTCTTGTTTTTCTTCTGCACTGTATGGTCCAGGCAAGCTGACCTGCAGGTATCCATGGGATCCTCCTATCTCTGCCTCCCATCTCACAGTGAGAGTGCTAAGATTACAGATATGTGCCATGGAATCCAGCTTTTTATATGGGTTCTTCGACAAACAGGTCTTTGGGCTTGCATGGCATTTTTGAATGGCATGTGTGGCTTGTATTCACTGTGTTATGACTCTATTAGACAGCACAGTTCTAAACTTACTAATACTCTCTCACATTCATTCTAGGTGTCGAGTATTTTCTCCATGAAATGATTCTAAAATCTTGAATTCCAGCCTCTCCACTAGGATTCAAACCTACATTTCCAATAACTTGCAAGGAACCACCAGTGAACAAAATTGTGAGCTTTCATTCAAAACTTGTTCTTTTTCTGACTGGCTTCAGTAAGTACACTTTGTGCAGGTTCTTATTGCTGCTATAACAAATTGTCACAGATTGGGTAGCTTAAAATAACACAAACTTGTTGTCTAGTCATTGTGAAGGTCAGAAGTCAGAAATCAGTCCTGCTGTTCTATGAACAAGGTCGTGGCTAGGTTCTTTTGGAAGTTCTAGAAAAGAATCTGCTTCCTTGCCTTTACCATCTACTAGAAGCTGCCAGTGCGCTTTGGCTCATGTCCGCAGCCATGTTCAATGCCAGCAGTGGTCAGCTCTCTGATGTGCCTCCCTCCAGTTTAGCTCTCCTGTCACTTCCCTCTCACATCTGGCCTTCACTGTGATCACAGGGGATCCACCCAGACAATAAAGGACGATCTCCCCATCTCAATGTTAGCAACCTTAATCCAACCTTCAATTTTTTCCACTTTTCTGCATATGCATGTTTCATGTGTATGGATGTGCATGCATGTTGGTATGTGTGCTTGTGTTGATCAGGAATCATCCCCTATTGTTCTTCCATTTCACCCAATAAGGTAGACTCTCTCAGTCAAACCCACAGCTCAGAGCATGGCAAGTCTCTCTTGCCTTCTTGCTCTGGAGATCACCTGTCTCTGCCTTCCAAGGCTGATGCCATGCCCACCTGGCATTGGCCGGGGTTCTGGTCCTCATGATTGCACGGTCGTAAGCATTTTAACCTCTGAGCCATCTCCCCAGTCCCCAACCTTCAATCTTAATTTTTCCCTTGCCTTGTATCATAATATATTCACAGAGATTGAGACAAAGACATCAGAGACTTCTCATCTGAAAGGGCTGGACAGGGAACCGGGACCCTGTGCAATGTCAGCAAGAAAAGAAATGATAATTCAAGCAAATTCCAGAATGGTTTCCATTGCTTTCAAAGTGACTGATGGCAGAGAAGATTTAAGACAGCTCACAGGTATGGACCTCAATAGTCTGTCTCTTTTCCAGATCTCTCTTCATTCTGAGTTTTTTTTCACCCTGGGGTCTATGGCAGCTATCGTATGTCATTAAATTCTGTCTTACTGGGATTTTTTTATTGTGATTATTTATATACTTTAACTGAATATGTCTATTAGGTTGTAAGACATTTAGGCTACCTTTGCGTTCACCCATCCAGCCCTACCCCACCTCAAACTGGAGTTTTAGGCAGTTGTGAGCTGCTGAACATAGATGCTTCTGGTCCTCAGAGGCAGGTGCATTCAGATTTAGGATGCAAATCCACCACAACTAATGGTGTTTAGCATAGTATTTAACACGTGGTAGTTAATCAATATCTAGTCTTTGAATTTAGTGAAATAGAGGCAATTCATGTTGACCTAGTGTGCTTGTTATTACAGCCACGGGTATCTTTAAACAGCTGGCTCTTTCATCATTGACTTCCACTTAACTTGTACTTTCTGTTTTGTCTTACAATGACCAGCAGTGTCAGTTCTTGTGGGTGATGGACTATCATGCACTTGAGTTTTATGCTCATTCAAGGGTTGGTTGTATTATATTACGTAAGTTATGATAGCATGGGTAGTCAAAAGTACAATTATATAGCTCTGTTTAAGTTTATGTAAGTCAATGTCAGTGCCATCAATGTCAAAGAAATGAGAATTATTTATACTAGGACTGAGTTGAGGATCCCTACAACACATGGAAACCCAGCAACCTCAAATTTGCTGATGGAGTGCATAGCTCTGACAGATTAAGGTCTGTCGTGGTTTATTAAAGGCAGAAATTCCAGCACTTGAGAGACAGAGGCAGGTGATCTCTGTGAGTTCAAGGCCAGCCTAGTCTACACAGTGAGTTGCAGGACAGCCAGGACTATCTATGTAGAGACCTGTCTCAAAAAAAAAACAAAAAAAAAAACCAAAGATTTTTAAAACTGAAACTGAAAGTCCCTCAGAGTAGAATTTGCTAAATCTAATGAGGAAGGTTCATAAAAACTGCTGTAGTCACAACTAATTGGCATTTTTTAATAAAGGATAGATGAAATCTGTGTTTTTTCATTTTTTGAAAAAAATTATTATTATTAGTGTGTGTATGTGTGTGCATGCTAATTAGTGCACACAGTAATAAAAATCAATCTTGAAAAAATTGCTTGGAATTAATCTGGCAAAAGCAGGTAAGATCATTGTGAAGAAAATTAAAACAGTCTAAGTATAACAATGTGCTAGTTACAATGCAGCATGAGAACATACATAGAAACACACAAAGAGCCCCGAAGAAATGGAGAGGGTCACAGGTTCAGGAGTTGCATGAATCAATGTCAAAAAATGTAAATTCAGCTGGGCAGTGGTGGTGCACACCTTTAATCCCAGCACTTGGGGGGCAGAGGTAATCTCTGTGAACTCAAGACCAGCCTGGTCTACAGAGTGAGTTCCAGGATAGCCAAGACTGTTTCACAGAGAAACCCTGTCTCAAAAAAACAAAACAAAAAACAAAACAAGATGTAAATTCTTCTCTAGACTGATCCAAGAACTCAAGCCTGTTATAAAGAGAAAGCCAGACATGACTTTCCACCGATGAAACAGTCTAATCTGAAAACTTAATCTGGGGCGGAGAAGGCAGCTTGAAGATGTTGAACCAACTGAAAGGATTGCCTTTCCAGGACCAACTTACTTAAATGTTGCTGGAGTGAGATGGTATGCCATTGGCATACAGCCAGACAAATCGGTGACTGAAACAGGAAAAAGGAAGGCCCCAGACTGCAGCCTCTGAATGTTTGTAGACATAGTGCTGCAAATGTGCCATTGAAAAAAAAGGAGGAAGGGGCCGCTGTGGTGCACATTCTAATCCCAGCAGAGCCCAGGCGGATCTCTGTGAGTATGAGAGTTCCAGGACAGGCAGGGCTACATAAAGAGACCCTACCTCAAAAAACGGAAAAACAAAAAAAAAAAAGAAAGATATAGAGGGAAGAGCAAACTACACAATAAATAAATGAGAACATTGGTTATGGTGAGAGAGTTCTGGCTTTGGGGTGGTTTGTAATGCTCTCAGCATAGCAGGAGAAACCATGGCCCTGCACTGAATGCTCTTCTCACATGCAGGAGGTAAAATGTTGACTCAAGGACTGGAGACATGGCTCAGAGGTTAAGAGCACTGGCTGCTCTTCCAGAGGTCCTGAGTTCAATTCCTAGCAACCACATGGTAGATCACAACCATCTAGAATGAGATCTGGTGCCCTCTTCTGGCATGCAAGCATGTATGTAGGCAGAACACTGTATAAAATAATAAATCTTTTTTTTTAAGTTGACTCAAAGTAAAAGACAGTAAAATAGTGATCACTAGGAGCCAGAACGTGTAGAGGGGAGGGACTGTAGGTCAGGCTGCAAGTTCCAAACAGACTGGAAGGAATTATAGGTTCTGAACATCATGGTGACTGTTGTCATAACAACCTATTATTTTTGGGCAGAACCAGGGAGGAAACTCACAGTCTCCACACAGAAGAAATGGTGAAGGGCTAGAGATAGTCAGTGATTAAGAGCACTGGCTGCTCTTTCAGAGGATCTGGGTTCAGTTCCCAGCATCCACAGGGTGGCTTACGACCATCTGTAACTCCAGATTCAGGGGATCCAATGCCCTCTTCTGGTCTCTGCAGACAACGGGCACACACATAGTGCACAGACAGACATGCAGGCAAAACATCCACACATATAAAATAAAATAGTATAAAACAGTGGGAAAAGAAAGGAATGGTGAGCAGATAGCAATATTAATTATCCTAATTTGACCACCACATAGTAAACAAAATACTACACTGCCAGCCCCAAAATATACATAATTTTATGTTAGCTAAAACTTTACAAATTAAAATACTACTCAACCAAAGATGAAACAAAGATAAATTACAAACTTCAATCTGAGAATTTTTGGTTTGTTTATTGACAAGGGGAGGTACCCAAGTTTATAATAAAATTCCTACAAATCAGTAATAAATATGAAACAACAGGAAAGAGGCAAAAAAAAGAGGTAATTTCTGAAGATTTCTGAGTGGCAAATAAATATGCAAAAAAATATACCTTACCCCTGATGAAGAAAGCCTTTGGGACACTATTTCACACCCATCTAAGTAGGAAAGTAGAAAAGGATGCTGGTACAAGTGTCGGATACGGAGCGCTGGGCTCTCCTGCTGGCGGGCAGGATGTCAGCTCTTTCTGTCGAATTAGAAGATAATTTGACAGCTGCATGCAGTGGTGCATACCTGTAATTCCAGCTGCTGGGGGGGGGTGTGAGTATTACACACTTGAGGTGATTTAGTAAGGCCCTGTCTCAAGAAGGAAAGGAAAACCTGCCCGGAGAGTTGGGGAAATGAAAACCGGCCTGCCATTTGACTCATGTAAGAATGATCAAGCTGATGCTACAGCTCACAGGTAGAATACATATTGAGCATGCTTGAGGGCCTGGGTTCATGCACCAGTACCACACTCAAGCGCTCTCTCTCTCACACACACACACCATGAAACATAGTAGTATTGTTTGTAATTTAAAAAAGGAAAACAGCTCATATGTCCAACAAAAGAAAAAATGTAGTTTCAGCACATCACAGCATAGTTTCCTATGCAGCATTCAGATAAGGTAATCAGTGCGATAGATATCGACAAGGATATACTTCAAACACAGAAAATCGAATTTCGGAATAAGATGTGGAGTAAAGTACCATCAACATAAAGATACAGCCACGTTTAAAACATGTTATGGCACACATCCAAACCTAAGTATCAAAGACACTGAATTCATGATGGTTGTTAGAGGCGGGAGAGAAGGACAGAAGTGAAGTTATCATGGTGTTTACAGATTTTTGCCTCTGCTTCCAATATTTATTCCTTTTTGAAAAATCTGAAGCAAGTATGGGTATAAAATATTAGCATCTGCTGAGTGGTGGTGACACAGGCCTTTAATCCCAGCACTCGGGAGGCAGAGGCAGGTGGATCTCTGTGAGTTCATGGCCAGCCTGATCTACAGAGTGAGTTCCAGGACAGAAAAAGGTGTTACACAAAGAAGCCCTGTCTTGAAAAAAAGAAAAAAATTAGCATCCATGTAGATGAATATGGGAACAGGCATCCATTCCATTTCTTCTTTGTATGTTCGCAATTTTTCTTTCTTTTTTTCCTAAGAAGAATGTTTTGGGAAAGTGTAACAACAGCTGAAGTATGAGATAAATTAGTTAGTTTTCTGTTGCTGAAATAAACACTATGACCAAAAGCAACCTGGGAGGAAAGGGTTTATTTCACCTTACAGTTGTAGTTCATTACTGAGAGAAGTCAGAACAGGAGCTGGAGGCGGGAGCCGATGCAGAAGCCATGGGGAAATGCTGCTTACTGGCTTGTTCCCCATGGCTTTCTTATCTCACCCAGGGCCACCTGCCTAGGGTAACACCACCCACAATGAGCTGGACACTCCCACATCAAACATTAATCAAGAAAATGAAAGTTGGTCATGGTGGTGTGTAAATGTAACCAACCGTCTTATTAAATAAGAAACACAAAGCCAATACAAAGATGAAAAAGCCAAGAGGTCAGAGCAATAGCTAAGAGCTAAAAACCTTACCCTTCCTGTCGCTGTTGCTGTACCTCTCCAAAAGAGACCTACTTCCTGTCTTTTTTTTTTTTATAGAGTTTCTGTTCTGCCTTCTCATTGGTTGTAAACCCAACCACATGACCTCCTAGTCACTGCCTGTCTGTACAGACCTCCAGGTGTTCTATGGTTGGTATTGAGATTAAAGGTGTGTGTCTCCAATGCTGGCTGTATCCTTGAACACACAGAGAGCTACCTAGCTCTGCCTACCAAGTGCTGGGATTAAAGGCGTTCACCACCACTGCCCAGCTTTCACTATGACTTGCTAATAGCTCTGATCCCCGGGCAACTTTATTTATTAACATACAAATCACATTTCAGTACAAATAAAATATCACTATAGTGGTATATTCCTTTAATCCCAGCACTAGAGAGGCAGAGGCAGGCAGATCTCTATAAATTTGAGGCCAGCCTCATCTACATTGCAAATTCCAGGTTAGCCAAGACTACACAGTGAGACCCTGTCCAAAACAAAAACAAACAAACAAACAAAAAACAAAAACAAAAATTAAAAATAAAAAGAAGAAGAAGAAGAAGAAGAGAGAGAGAGAGAGAGAGAGAGAAAGAGAGAGAGAGAGAAGAAAGAAAAGGGCCAGGCATGATGGCTCATTCCTTTAATTCCAGCACTCGGGAAACTGAGGCAGTGGGATCTCTATGAGTTCAAGACTAGCCTGGTCCACATAGATCTAGGACACAGTGAGACCGTGTCTCAAAAAAAAAAAAAAAAAAATAATTTTAAAAAATAAAATGGTGTATAATCTATATGCATTCCCCCTTAGTGGTAAGGCATCTCTAGATCTCTGACAGCACCTAATATAAGTTACTTAGACACATGTAAGGTGGAACTGAACACCCGACAGAAGTGATTTAACATGTTACTCATCAGTTGCCTGGAGTCCTCTTGCTCTCCCTGGGTGGGAGTCATGGGTAGGTAAAGAGGCAGGAGCTCTTCAAGTACCTTTGGCAGCATTTGTGTCCCTGTATTTGACAGCAGCATGTGATGGCAGTTACCCAGGAGCAGCGGTAGGTGCCCTCTGGTGTCACAGCAGCGTGTGACGGCAGTTACCCAGGAGCAGCGGTAGGTGCCCTCTGGTGTCACAGCAGCATGTGATGACAGTTACCCAGGAGCAGTGGTAGGTACCCTCTGGTGTCACAGCTTTCTGCCAGCCTTGGGAAGTGGGGCCCTTAACTCTTGTGTAGATCTGGTATTCTAGTTTACTTTTTCAGTTGGTGTGATAAAAACACCTTGAACAAAGCAAGTTATAGAAGGAAGAGTTTATTCTGGCTTATGGTTCTGGTGGGATGAGAGTCCGTCATGGCAGAGAAGTATGGTGACAGAGAGAGGGCACGGCTCAGGAAGCAGATGCTGAGGGCTCACGTCTTCAAACACAAGCTTGAAGCAGAGAGAGCAAACATGGAGTAGCAAGTAGTGGAGCATTTAAATCCCCAGGACCTGCCTCCTGTGCCTTCCCTGCTGGAGACCCAAGTATTCAAATACTTAAACCTATAGGGGACATTCTCATTCAAACCACCACACACAGGAGGTTAGTTCCTTAGCTCTTGGCAGCAACTAGCATCACAGCTTCTGGGCAGGCTTATGCACTAGGGTTCCTCAGTACTTAACAGCAACCAGTGTTTTATCTCCTGGGCTAGGGGTTTCTCAAATACTGGGCTGGCCCAAAAATTTCGACAGCGCTCTGAAACTCTTCTACTAACACCAGGACCTGCAGTTTATTTCCTCTGTCTATTTACAGCTTCCTTTAGCTCCAGCACTTCATTCGCTCTATTTCTGCCCACTCCAGCCCTCATTCCTGCCCCGACCACTGTCTTGGAACTGGTCATGGGCCTCTCCCTCGGCTGTTAAGCAGCTAGACACCTCACGGCCCTACAGCTCGGCCTCTGGACCACTCAGCTCTGCCTCTCCTTCGGCTGTCAAGCTGAAGGCTGCCTTGCCACTTCTGCAACTCAGCCTGGAAATGAACTTAGCCGCATTGCCACTGCTGACTCTAGATCACTACTTCTTTGCTGTTTCTGCTGCTGCTTCACGGTACCAGCCCAGTCCATACTGCTAAAACTGGTCAAGAAGGTCCCCGGAGACAAGCTTTTGATTGGGTCTTATGCTGCAACGCAGGACGATGTCTCCCAAGTTGGCAATCTAAGAGAACCTTATCTAACCACAGAATGGGTACTTGGATCAGTCACAGCACAAACTCACATACAAATGAAGGTTTGTGTTTCCACCAATCACAGTACATTTTGCACAGGAATGGAGGGAAATCAAGGCTTGGGTTTGTACAAATCATAGCCTTGCCTCTTTAGCACTGGTCACAGCAGTCATTCTATTAGGCCACCAAGGGGAGTGCCTTGATTTCTTCAAGCTGTTTCCTGCCCATGTGCCCTCATATTTATTTTCCCCATCTTCCAGCCCCACCTATCCCTCTCCTGCCTACCTACTGGCCTTTATTCAGTATTTTCACTTTATTCAGCTCTTTACTAGACCAATCAGGTGTTTTAGGCAGGCAAAGTAACACAGTTTCACAGAGTTAAACAAATGCAACAGAAAAGAATGCAACACATCTTTGCATCATTAAACAAATATTCCACAGCATAAATGAATGTAACACATCTTAAGTTAATATTCTACAACACTAAGCCATGTACCCAGATGGAAAGCCAAAGTTCACATTTCTCTTGTAGATTTAATCAATCCAGTGTAAGCAGAAGTCACTGGGAAGGACTTCCTAGGAAGATTTAGTTGTCCTTCACCTCTTCATCCCTTTTCCTGCTGCTTAGACAGATAAAAGGTTGCAGCTTCACAGTCTATATTTGAGTATGAGTAATGGCAAGCAGGCAGGCTGTGTGCTGGAGATGATGGGTACACAGGAAGGAAGGACTGGGAGGTTCCATGACCAAGGAGCCACCACGGCAGTCATGAGCTGTCACACTTCTTTATTTCGAGGGAGAAATAGGTTTTGTATTTGTTGCTTTTAAAATGATGATCAGGCAAATGTTATACCTAACTTATTCAAAGTATTCAATTAAATGATATATTCAGGGGCTAGAGAGATGGCTCAGCAGTTAAGAGCACTTGCTGCTTTTGCAGAGGACCCAGGTTTGGTTCCCAGAACCACATGGCAGCTCATAACCACCTGTAATTACAGTTCCAGGGGATCTGACGACCTCCTCTTTCGGCTTCTATAGGTGCTAGACACATACACGATGCATAAACACACAACACTCATAAACATGAAAACAAGTTATATAGTCAAAATCATACACCTACTAAGAAGATCACATTCAGATGTATCCATTCTTGTCCCTCCAGGAGTACGTTTTTCATGTACAAGGTGGGACTAGTACCCTTTTGGAAGGCAGCTTCCCTCTACTACTGATGACACTGTAGTTGGTCCCCACATACTTAGGGAAAGCTATTTATCTTTTTTTGTCCAAATTATAGAGTGACAGGAGCATTGTGACTAGCAAAATATTTCCCTACTAGTTGTGTACAATGTTATAGGAAAACACCATGAGCTATTGAACTGGATGTGATGTGTTTCTTGTCTCTTCTTTTTTTCTATTAATATTAATTACCTTCTGCTTATTTACTTTGCTGTCATCTAGCATGTACCAACAGACAGACAAGTGGGAGGTGGTAATAGTAAGGACAATTAATAAAGAGCATTTTTGAAATTTATGATACTCTGTTTCTTAATTCCAATTTTTTCTATTTGGGGAAAAAAATCACCATTATTTAACCTTAGGCTAGACACATACACCTTTTCTGCTCAGAGCTTTAGCCATTCATATTCAAGGGTCATTTGACTAGAATGGGAAATAACCACATGACTAGTGTAACCTACCTGCTCTGTTTTGCTGCGGAGGAAGACACCACTAGAATAAGTGAAAGAAAATTGGGACTTAAAATTTTTTTTAATTTTTTTATTGTTGGCAGGAACTGATGCAGAGGCCATGGAGGGGAGCTGCTTACTGCTTTGCTTCCCATGGCTTGCTCAGTCTGCTTTCTTAGAGAACCCAGGACCAGCTGCTCAGGGATGGCTCCACCCACTATGGGCTGGGCCCTGCCCCATTGATCGCTAAGTGAGAAAAATGCCTTACAGCTGGACCTCATGCAGGCATTTCCTCAAATGAGACTCCTTCCTCTAATGACTCTAGCTTGTGTCAACTTGACACACAAAATTCAGCCAGTGCATTTGGTCAGTGTGGATACCTTCCATTCCCAGGTCCAGCTGAGACTGAGGCCTCTCTAGCCTTCCAAGGATTATAAGCCAGTGGTATTCCCTTTTTCCTACATTAGTTTAAATTTGTTTTCTGTCATTTGTAAATGAATGACTTCTAAGAAACCTGAAAGAGGTCTGAGTACTTGAGCTAGCCAATTGGGACCTATCTTATGTGATCAATCCATCTTTCAGCTCATTAAGAACACTAGAAGCCGAGCGGTAGTGGCGCACGCCTTTAATCCCAGCACTCGGGAGGCAGAGTCAGGCGGATCTCTGTGAGTTCGAGGCCAGCCTGGTCTCCAAAGCGAGTTCCAGGAAAGGCGCAAAGCTACACAGAGAAACCCCGTCTTGAAAAACCAAAAAAAAAAAAGAAAGAAAGAAAAAAAGAAAAAGAAAGAACACTAGAGCTGTGGCTACAGAGAAGGCTCAGTGGTTAAGAACCTGGTTTCTGTTTCTAGCACCCACATCAGGCAGCTCACAACCACTTGTAACTCTGTTCCAGGGGATCTGATTCCCCCTGCCTTCTCCACCAGCACCTACACTTATGTGGTGCACATAAACTCATTCAGGCAGGCAGGCACACACACACACTCACTCACACTAAAAAATATTACAAGGAATGAGGGTGCACAGCTTTAATCCCATCACTCAGGAGGCAGAGTCAGGAGAACCTCTATGAGTTAGAGGTCAGCCTCATCTACATTGCTAGTTCCAGGACAGTCAACGCTACACAGAGAGATCCTGTCTCAAAAAAACAAACAGGGGCTGGAGAGATGGCTCAGCAGTTAAGAGCACTGGCTACTCTTCCAGAGGACCCAGGTTCAATTCCCAGCACCACATGCAGCTCACAACTGTCTATAACCCCAGTTCCAGGGGATACATGTAGGCAAAACAGCAATGCATATAAAAACAATCAAACAAAAAAATCCTAAAAAACAAAAGCTGACAGAGCTAATTGTCTCTTCATTCCTTAAATATTGCCAAGGTCTTCCAATTCTGACTAAACTCCTGACTTTTTAAGGTCAACTCCCTGTCTCTGTCTCTGTCTCTGTCTCTCTCTCTCTCCCCCCCCCCTCTCTCAAATTGTAATTTATACAGCATTTCTCCTTTCCCTTTCTCCCTCCAAACCCTCCCATATACCCCTCCCATTCTCCTTCAAATTCATAGCCTCTTATTTCATTGTTACTGTATGCACATGTGTATGTACACACACACATATACACACACATATATATTCCTAAATATAGCCTGTTGAGTCCATATGATGTTATATGTATGTATGTTTTCAGGGCTGACCGTTTGATACTGGACAACCAATTGGTGTGCTCTTCTCTGGGGCACACCACCTCTCACGCACCGAGCACTACCTAACTGCTTGCAGTTCTTTGTGTAGGGTTGAGGCCTCATGGGTTTTTCCCCATCAAGATAACAATTAGGCATGCCTAACTGTTATCTACACATGTCTGAGTGCCTACTACATGTAGAAACAGTATGCATAATACATGACTCTTGAGAGAGTTTGTCTAGGTGGGCAAATGGTCAAGGTACACACATTTGTGGGAACCTAGAAAGGACTCCACTGTCCAACATACATACAAGCCACCCATGGTGCTGGGTTCTTGCAATTAAATAAATAAATAAATGGAACTTTATTTCAGCATCAACCAATAAAGAGGCCAAGAGCTGTAAAAGTAGCACAATAAAATAAAAATTCAGCTTTTCCTGTCAGTTGGCTTTGAGGAAATTTCTAGGAAGGGAGAGGGGAAAAGCTGCTTGCCAGTTGGATAGTGTGAAGAAGGGATTTAGGATTGCTCAGCTCCAGAAGTCAAGGAGGGCTTCACAGGTCTCAGTTTTCTTTTCGAGGGAGTCATCTAATTCTGCCTGGGAGGTTTCAAGCTTGCGCTGCCAGATGCCCATTGATTGGTTGTTCACTTCTGCGCATGTCCATTCTTGGAGAGCTGGTTTCAACCTGCACTTGAATGGAGACATTTCTCTCAAAGACAATTTAAGAACTTGTGATTTAAAGAATGTGTGTCTGGGTGTGTTCAGGATGCTGGAATTCTCCCCTCCTGTGTCCTCTGCTCTTACTGACTATGCCAGAATTCAGCATGGGAGTATTGTCCCTCCCCACCTGTGTGTGTGTGTGTGTGTGTGTGTGTGTGTGTGTGTGTGTGTGTGTGTGGATTTGTAGCTGGAGATCAAAGTCTGCGTCTCATACATGTTGGATAAGTTCTCTGCCATCCCAGACAGGAAGTTCATTTTATTTTGTTTGTCTGATTTTTTGTTTGATTGGTTTGTGTTTTGTTTTGTTTTGTTTTTCAAGACAGGGTTTCCCTGTGTAGCCCTGACCATCCTGGAATTCACTCTGTAGACCAGGCTGGCCTCAAATTCAGAGATCCACCTGCCTCTGCCTCCCAAGTGCTGGGATTAAAGGCGTGTGCCGCCCCTACCTGGCTCACACACAATGCTTCTAATACTACATAAGCATATCTCTTCTACAACAAGCAGTTACCCAATTATCTGTGATCATTACATGGCTAGCTCATAATTCAAAGCAATCCTAACACTGTTCACCCAACATGAGGATTAGATCCCACAGGTTAGCCCCAGAGACTGTAATCTCTTCAGGTGCCAGCCACCTCCTGTCCTCCTGACTCACTGGCTGTGACCTGTGGATTGCCAATCACTATGACGCCAGGTCTGATAACTTGCTCGAATGGTCCACTGAGCTCACGGAAACATCTTGTTCACAGTTGCCAGTTTATTCTCGAGGATCCAATCCAGGAGCAACCAAGCAGAAGAGAGGTATGTATGGGGCAAGGGACGTGAACCTTGTGCCTTCTCCTAGTGCCCCGTGTTCGCCAGCTCAGAACTCTGGCACTGCCAGTGGGGTCTTACGGACTGTCTTCATTAAGTAGGCATGGTTGGCTACATCATCATTAGCCACTGATCACTCAACCTTTAGCTCTTTCTTCCTCCTAGAGGATGTGGGTGGGATTGCATATTCCCTCCTTCTAACCATGTGGTTGGTTGCTCCGGTAACCAGCCTCCCCCATTGGGCACTCCAAAAGTTGCCTCATTAACATGAGTCAAAATGTGGTTGTTATTAGTAACAACCAATACTCTTTTCATTTCTTTCACTCCTGAGGCTGATTTCAGAGTCTGGGGACAAACCAACAAACAAATAATAAATAAATATAAAAAAAAAAAAGTCAAAGATGGCCAACGATGTTCCTACCTCTTAATAAATTACAATGGTTTTAGGAAGTGTATATGGGAATCTACAAAAAGACTAAAGTAGGAGTTTCATTTTTATTATTACTACGCTATGTACTGATGTGGTGTGGAATGCATGCGTACCACAGTGGACTTGTGCCAGTCACAGAACAACCCGCTGGAGTAGATTCTCTCTTCCCATCTCATGGGGCCAGGGACTTGAACTTGTATTGTCAGGCTTGTGGCAAGTGCCTTTGCCTGCTGAGTCACCTTACCTGCCCCTAAAACATGGACCTGACTAGTCCACATTTCACTAGGAGTGGGTGTCACTGTGTTAAAAGGGGATTGCCCATTTCCTACTGTGTAAACCCAGCCCAATCTTGTGCCCATTATACTGGAAACTGTCATGTGCTTTTTGAACTCACTGAGAAGCTGATTCTGGTAGCAGGGTAGGCCCCTCCCACTTTCAGACCCAAACACGTCTATGTTAAACGTCTTCCAAGACCCCTTGTCCAGGATGGGCTGGTCCTCGAACCCCACCACAAAGAGGGAAGAGATCAAGAGTGCCCTTGAGGACAGCTGAAAGGAACGCTGTCTCTAACAGAGGTTACTAGTATTTGTCCACCACACAAAAGCACTTGTGGCAGGAGAAATCCAGCCGTGGGCAGTTCAGCTCCTGGAAGCTCAGCTCAGGCTGACTGCCTCAGTTTCTGCAGGATGCTGTGAGCTCTCAACTCAATGACCTTATCTCTCTCTGTGGCTGTTTCTTCCTTTACTTGGAAGCCTCATGCTAGGGGACAAGGGGATGCTCTGCCCTGCCCAAGACTCTGCTGGGAACTCTGGCTGGCTCAATAGAGCTTTCTCAATTGGTTTCTGCTGGATGCTTTGAGCAACGCATTTTCTGAGGTTTGCTGTCTGTCTGTCTGTCAGCTACTTGTTATTAATTCTTTTACTTTGGCATATGGTATACTTAAAAAACACACTACAAAACCGAGAATATGGGTATCATAGATCATTCTCTGGACCATACAAAATAGGTCTCCAAATAGTCCAAGCTCAGCTGAGTAAAACAGGCCTGCCCTGTTAGGGCACGGCAGTACATTATGCACATATATCCAGCTACCTTGGAGTCAAGATGGGAGGAGCTCATTGAATTCAAGAGTCCAAGACTAGTCAGGCAGCATAACAAGGCCCACATGTCAAAAACAAACCAAAAGGCTGGTCTGCTTTGTAGATCCGATAAGCTGCCCCTCTTCCTGCAGGCAGTCTAAGTAGATGGTCTCCAAATTTGCCAAGTGAGTGGACTCGGTCTGCTGGCTGAACTCTGCCCTATAGGCTATTTGCTATTAGCTGAACTGAGAATAAGATGATCTTTTGGTTCCTGTGTGTGTGTGTGTGTGTGTGTATGGTGTGTGTGTGTGTGTGTGTGTGTGTGTGTGTGTGTGTGTATGCCCACACACATGTGGTATTACTGCATATATGTGCATGTATACATCTGTGCATATGTGTATGAAAGTCGGAGGTTGGGTGTATTCCTCAATTGATCCCCAGCTTATCTGAGATAGAGCTCATTGGTTTGGCTAGCCTGACTGGCCAGGAAGTCCCAGAGCCCTTCCGGCCTCTGCCTCCCCAGCACTGGGACTGTCGGTGAGTGCTGCTTTGCCTGGCTTTTTACACAAGCACTGGGGATCTGAACTCAAGTCCTATGCTTGGAAAGAAAGCATCTCACTGACTGAGCCAGCTCTGCAGTCCCAACCTCTTGTTTTCTATCCATTTCCTTCTTGTGTGTCGTATCCTTAGGAGTCCTAAGGAGAAAAGCTTGGCAAAATAGAATTTGTAGCAGATTGGGCTACTGGTCATAATGTCAAATTTTTGCTGCTTTTGAAGGAATGATTGTACCTCCCTATTCCACTGATGTCAGGCTTAGCCAGGCACTCTTGCCCTGGTGAAGAGATGTGAGCTGATCTCGCATGTGCAAGTTCCAGGATCAAGAGTCAATATGTGATTTGATTGCTTTCCTCTTCCATAAGATGCCAACACTGTTCCAGACACAGAGTTTGTCTTCCCTGCATCCAGTCTCCCTTCATTCCTCCTAAGACAACTCCAATTTTGCCTCTGTATTCACCCACCTCTTCATGGCCCTGTGGATAGGGAGAGGAGTCTGTAGGCAGTTTTCCTGTCCCAACCATCCTACTCCCAAATAACCAGCAGTTGCTTCCCACTGAAGTGAGTCAGAGACTTAATATAAACTATAAATGCTCGGCCAATAGCTCAGGCTTGTTACTAACTAGCTCTTACAACTTAACCTGTTTCTATTAATCTATGTGCTGCCCCAAGGCTTGTGACTTTTACCTCTATCCCATTTTGTATGTCTGACTCATTCTCTGACTGGCTGTCTACTCCTCTGACTCCACCCTTCCTCATCCCATCATTCTCAGTTTGGTTTCCCTCACTTAACTTGATCCTGTTCAGCTATTGGCCAGTCAGCTTGCTTATTAAACCAATCATAGCAACATATATTCACACAGTGTAAAGAAGGACTATTCCACAGCAGGAGTTCAATTCCCAGACACGGGGAGAATTATCACTAATTTAAGTTATGCACGATGGATCCTCATTCTTTCCTACTGTGAAGCTGAAGTTCTTCCAGGAGGCCACATTGCAAGAGCTAGCTAGTAAGAAGCCTGAGCCACAGATCAAACAGTTTGTAATTAATATTAAGCCTCTGAATGGTATTTTAAAAGTGGCTGTGGAACTGCAGGACCAGGGCAGGCCAGAGAAAAGTGTCTGGCTATATACGGTGCCCAAATGTTTGCCAAGAATTTCCACATAAAACCTGAGAAAGCTTAAAAAAGGGTTCTAGAACACATAAACGGGGCCAAGAGCAAGCAGCTTCCTAGTTTGTGTCTCTCATATGGGCCAAGGTATAGAGACGCTGTGGCATTCAAGCATGGTTGATTCCCAGTGCAGTACACAGAGGCATTTCCAAGCCATGCAGCACACAATGTGATGGATTTAGCTTTTGCTAGTACAGACAAAAAAAAAAAAAGGTGTCTGGGCTACACTTTGCCTGATGGAGGCATAGACCCACTGCTTCCCAGAGTTGGCAGTGAGCATGGCTCCCAGAGCCATTGGTAAACATGCCATGTTGGGAAGTCAAATGGGGCAGAGCCAGCAGCAAAAGCCAAAGTTTCAGTCCTAGCCACACAGCTTAACAGTTTAAAAACTCTCCTGGTCAGAAAAGGATTACAGATACACAATAGGACAGATTCAGTTGAAAAAAAAAAAAAACTCTAAACAGTTTACAGTATGTGTAAAAATGTACACAGACTTGGGAAAGAAAGGAAAAGGAATATAGGCAGTTATACAAAGAAATAAATAGTTTTAGAAAATAAAGTCTTTAAAGAGACAATAAAAGTAATATAAAAGAAATAAGCCACATAAAAATGGAAAATACACAGAGAGTCTGGATTATGTATATTATTATGTTTTCTTTGAATTTCTTGACTGTTAATGAGCCAACTGCAGAAAGACATTTGATTGTAAAAGCTGCTAAGTTAAACCAACATATATATTTTAAAGGCATTTTGACCTTGGGTTTAAGCATATGTTGCTTTGGCAAAGAGGTTCTGTTTTTGTTTCCACAGAAGATGAGAACCAGTGGATTGCTTCCAGGTTAATATGGTTTGATCAAACAAAACCCCCTGAAAAATCTCCAATGGGAACAGATGGCTCAGATGATCCAACATTTCAGAGCACCTCTATTGCAGTGTCCTCTGAGTTCTGCATCCAGAAAGGCTTCAAGGCTGCTGGCTGAGATGATCCAGTCTGACAGACTACTCCAGTCAGGACTTGACCATAATACTGAATTTTCTCAAGGTCCACCAAAGATTACCAGTGCCCCCAATCAGTAGGAAGTAGCCTAGAAAATTATTCCCACATTCCCAAAATATGGATTATGGATGTTTGTCTTTGTTTAGGGGGCTTGGTTAAAAATTGTTATTGGTCATAGTCAATTGCTTTCTGAAAGGAGAAAGGGGGATATGATATAGAAATGATATAGATAAAAATATAGATTATTGAATCTACTTTGATCCAAAAAACAGCTGTTAATATCAAAATACTTTACATTGATATGGATTTTGGTATAGTGATACAAATTTAAAGTTAATTTTGTTACACTGTATATATGTTTCTATCCTTGTTTAAAGGATTTTTGTATATTGATACAAAATTAAGGTTAGTTTTGTTACAACATATTGTATATATGTTTCTATTTTTGTTTAAGGTATTGTACCTATGCAGTTCATTTAAAATATAAGGTAAAGTTCTAATTTTTGAAAGCTACTATTATAAACTATTTAAGATAATCAAAAAAATAGGTTAGTAGTTAGTCTTCTATAACAATCAAGTTTGTAGATATGTCAGGTATGTTTTCAGGATCATAAAGAGATATATTTTAGATAGATGGTCTTCAAATACTTCAAAGACCTGTGGAATATAGTATTTAAAATATTTTGTTAACATAGTTTTTTTCACGACAATATGAGACACATCTGCTCCTGGCAGTGCCAATTCACGTCAGAGAAGATGATGGGCATTGAAGAAACTCCTTGTGGAGTTTGCTTTCATTGTGGCAAGCCTAGCCATTTGGGCAAGAAACTGCTTTTGCCTGGACTGTTTGACAGTATGTTGTATAAACTGTACATGCAGGACCCATGGGAAAATGACCACTGAATTTTGCCAAAACAGGATGAGATGGTCCTTCAGGTTCCTGCTTCACAGAAAAAACTGCCAGACATTCTGCATGACAGAGAAAAGCGACTGACAAACTTTGCCAAAATAGGCAAAACAGTCCTTCAAATTTCCTGCTTCACCAAAAAGTATCCCAGAGACTGTAGGCCTGTAGGCTCAAGATGGATGCCCCAACATTACAGAGGAACTTTGGGTGTCTGTCCAGGCAGCCAGATGTATCTGTCATTTCTAGACTTTTGGAAGTTGCTTACAATGCACTTCCTGTTTACTTAGGTAATATTACATCCTTCTGGGGTCTTTGATGGAGTTGAGGACTAGATAGTTATAATTATAGTTTTCCTTAGTTATGATAAAAGATAAATTAGATATAAAACTTTAGATTCACAAAAATAAGGTAATTTTCTTTAATTTTGCCAAATACAAAGAGACTAGATATTGTAACTGTAATTCTTGCTTAATAACTGTTTTGTTATATGTAGTTTTACTGTGTTAAAATGAAAACCCTCCTTTTTGATTAGACAGAAAAAACGAAGTGCTGTGGGATGGTCTTTCTGTATGTTTTGTGAATATGTGTTGCTACCACTGGTTAATAAAGAAGCTGCTATGGCCTATGACAAGGCAGAAGAGAGTCAGGCAGGGAATCGAAGCAGAGAGACAAGGAGAAGAAAAGCAGAGTCAGGGGAAATGCTGAGCACTGTTGGGGGAGCAAGCTGTAATGGAACACAGGTAACACTACAAAGTCATGTGGCAAAACATAGATTAATTGAAATGGGTTGAATTAAGTTGTAAGAACTAGTTAATGATAAGCCTGAGCCATAGGCCATCAGTTTGTAATTAACATAAACCTCTGTGTATTTACTTAGGACTAAGCAGCTGTGGGACACAGGAAAACTTCCAGCTACACCACATCTCTTTAAAATCCTGCAAGCTCTAGGACCTTGGCAGAGTAGAACATCATGGTTATAGAGAAATAGAATGTTGCAAGTTGGGAGCCAAAATTTTCTTGAACTGCCTTAGGCCTTTCATGCACTTTCAACCTTTGCATCTGACTTAAAACCCTCATGACTATTAGGTAAAGCATAGGGATGTATCTTAAAGCATAACAAACCGTTAGCCTCCAGGAACCCAAAGCTAAGATGCGCTAACAGTTGAAACCTATATAAAATGTCCCCATTCTGCTGTAGCTCACCTGCTTGGCACTCCACCGATGAATTGATGAATGTGTTTACTTATGACCTTCTTTGCTCTGTGTCATGGGGTAACTTGAGTCTGTGTTTCCTGGCCAGGGTAAATAAACAATGTTCCTATATCCTTGAAAGCGGAGAGGTATTTTTTTCATGTTGATGCTAATGACTGGTTTAGGTGTGGGAAGTCTGCCTGAGGGCTTCTGAGAAAGGTTTTCTGGCTGATAAAAAGCTACATGAAAAGTGTTGGTCCTGACTTGTGCTGGATTCTGTGTGGCTGTGACCCCTGGCGTCATCCTCTGGGTGTCAAAAGTGAAAAAATGGAAGAAGATCTGGGTCCCTGATGTCAGTGAGAAGTTAAATGAATAAACTGTAGAGGTCACTTCTCACAGTTTTTGTTTATATGAGATAATACCTTCCTCTTATTGTGGAAGACAGTTGAATCTGGAATGGAGGGGTTTAATTGTAGGAACACTGGAACAGCAGAACAGCACCCTTCCATATCGCTGAAGCTCAGAGACATCAGGGTTAGATTTAAATTTTGAAATCATCTATAAATACTGCATACATAATATGTATTCATTGGCATTACTATAACAAAATATTTGAGATAATCAGTCTATAAAGCAGAAAATTCATTTTCATCATGATTTTGGAGGTTTCGGTCCAGGGTTGGCTGAGTTGCTGCTTTGGAGCCTATGACAAGACAATCTATTCTGAGACACTTGGCAGAGGAGGCAGACAGAAAACGGAGAAACTGGGGAAGGGCTGAAGTCCCAATGCCCCCATTTCCAGTGGCCCAATTTTACTAGGATCCATATCTTAGATGTTCTTCCACCTCGCAATAGCTTGACAGACTGATGACCAAGACCTTAAGGCACCTGGGTCTCCAGGGGGACACTTATCCAAACCACAGCATTGCACATCTTAGAAAATGGTCTTCTATTTGGGGAAACTACTTCTGTGCTTGAGGAATTGTGATGATATAACAAAACATTTCACCCATAATTGAATATGGCCATAATTGAATAGGGTCATAGGTGAGAACCTATGACCAAATCCTGGACCAGGAAATCACAGAGGTGTTATTAACTGCCTGGTGAGGAGAGCTCATGAGAAAGTGGTTTTAACATCTGAATCCCCAGAGGCTGCTTGGCTTAAGCCTGGCTTGTGTGGGCCTTGGTAGTGATTTGCTCATGACAACATGAGTGTGATGTCTTTGAAAGCGGGTTATAAGCAGCTTGAACTTTATTGATTCTCATATTGTCCAGCAAGTTATCATCCCAGCTGGATTATGATCTCTTCTAGATATTGTTGGAGGAAGTGTATGTAAAATGAAGCTGCAGTCATGTTGAAGATCTCACAGACTGCTTGACCTTGGTTGAGTAGAGCATCCAGGTGGTTGTGGACAGTGTAATGTCACAGGTTGGATGCCATAATTACCTTGGTATATCTCAGTCTCTCTAATAGCTGTTTGCCTTCAGGCTCTGTGACTGACCTAATCTCCTCATGACTACTGGGTAAAACTCTTGGAATGCATTACTAAGTTTGGCAGATCTCTATCAAACCTAAAGCTGAGACTCTCTAAGATAACATTCGATATTAACAGGAGGGAAGATATTATGGTCATGAAAGTCGTCTCCCAGGACAAGACTTATCTTTTGCACCTGGGAGGTGCTGAGCCAAGATTTCCCCAAATGCAGGAAAGTCGACTGCATACTTTGTGGTAGTAGAAGATTGTGTTCATACGATCTCCCATTAATTAAAAAAAAAAAAGATAACACGTGAAACCAATAGAAAATGTTTCTGCGGGCGGTGGTGGCGCACGCCTTTAATCCCAGCACTGGGGAGGCAGAGCCAGGCGGATCTCTGTGAGTTCGAGGCCAGCCTGGGCTACCAAGTGAGTTCCAGGAAAGGCGCAAAGCTACACAGAGAAACCCTGTCTCGAAAAAACCAAAAAAAAAAAAAAGAAAGAAAGAAAATGTTTCTGTGCTTAGCTATAGCTCACCTATCTGATGCCCTCTTTACTTATCAAATATATTGATTTATGACTTTCTTGGTCCTGTGGCTATAAAAATTTGTTTATCCTTTTCCATGGCAGAATATGTCATTCAAGGTAAGTTGAACTAATGTTTCCAGGTCACTCATATTGGGCTCAAAAGAAGCAATTTTCTCATGGCTTTTTACAGCAGAGCTCTTCTTTGTCAGCAGCTCTGGTCTAATTGTACTAGACCCGGGTGAGGAAACCCAGCCAGACCTGTCCAGAGTCTTCCCGGACCCTCAGTGCAGCAGTTCTTCCTCCTGGGTTGGGGCAGGATCCTTCCCGGACTAAGGATCATGTGACTGACTAGCAGACGAAGAAGGGCAGGTCTTTATGGCCTACTGTAAGGAACATGTAAGGCCTAGGGTGAACAACCCTGGTCAGGAGTGATAAGCAATAGAGTGATGTAAGTAAACCACAAATGGAGTAGTGATAAGCTATAAGCTATGTGTGGAAGGAAGTAGGGATAAGACTAGAAACCTAGCCAGGAAAGAATATAAAAGAAAAGCCTCAGACCCGACCAACAGAGCTCGTCAGGCCCTCACACGCGCGCCAGACGACTCTCCTCTGCCAGAGACGTGAGATCCTGTCCCCAGTGCAGACGTGGCTGACCTGAGGAAGGCTGACCCAAGATCCAGAGGAGCAGACGTGGCGAGTCCGGACCTGTACACCCGGAGAGGTACTCCCGCTTCCATTTGGAAGACGGGATGAATATTGCTTGTAATCTTACTGTGTGAATAAATGAGTGTTATACCAAGTCTGAATCAAGAGTGATTATTCCTCCCCCGTAACCGGGGTATGTGCTCGCTACACCCACGAATATATGGAAGAGGGGGGACGTTATCAGCACATTTTTAGGTTTTACATTGTCTTCTAGGAAGAGGTGATCCAGACTTCATGGCCTGCACTGGGAAAAAGACTTCCGGTTTCTATACCCCGCCTCAAGGAAGCAAGGGGAATGGTAGTAACAAGGTCAGAGGGTCTGGAAAAGAATTGTCTCTGCTTCTCCTTCCATTTCAAAGTTTTCTGAGCCCTACCAATACCCGGTGAGTGACTCTGTAGAAGCCCTCTAGAGACAAGGCTACATAAAATATATACCACAGGCAGGTAAAACAAAACAAAAAACCAAAACAAACAAACAAAAAAAAAAAAACAAACAGGCATGGTAGCTTGTGCCTGCAATCCCACTACTCAGGAGACAGAGGTCAGAAGATCAGAAGTTCAAAGTCATCTCTGGCTAGATTGCAAGTTCTAGGCCAGTTTGAGTTACACGAGACCCTGTCTCCAAAAACAATTTAAAAAGGCCCGGAAAGCCGGGTGGTGGTGGTGCATGCCTTTAATCCCAGCACTCGG
>CABHPQ010163218.1:0-41690 GCA_902168405.1 Peromyscus aztecus | reverse complement strand
CAAAAGAACAATAACAAAGAAAAAATTTTAGCAGATTTGCCTTGAATTTCATAAAATTAAAGCATTTATAAGTAAAACATTGAAGTTTTTCTTTTTTAAACAGAAATGGAGTCCATGGTAAAGTTAATGAATTCCTTGTGTCTGCATGCTGAAAGGCCCAGATGTCAGAGGAAGTGGCAAACTACCTCCATTTTGTACAAGTCTGAGGAGGAAGTACATCCTGCAGTGTGGAAATAGGCTGAACTTAGGATACATTGGATAAGTTACTTCATGTTCTTCATAGTTACAAGAAAAAAAAAGTAGACAGACATCTATGGAAAAATAAACCACAGTCAACCAGGGCATAGAATGATTTCTAAAAATTCTTACCACAGGAACCAAAAAGGAATTCTGTTCTAAGCATATGACATTTTCAATAAAATAAAAGCAAATATCATCTTCTAAAGAACAGAGAGCCATGGGAACCACTGGATGATATAATTGGAAAGCAGAATGGAGCTAAAACACAAACAGTGGAAAAGTATATAGCCTGGGATGGGATAAAAATCAGCTTAAAGGGACAGTCAACTATCGGATGTTTACTACATTGAGAAGCTGTTCAAATTGAGAAAATCAAACAAGTCATATATTAGTAGAAGACAGGTTTTTAAAGTTTTTGATGAGAGAAATACTAAATATAACTGAATATTGGATATACTATTTAAAGCAGGTAATAGAAAAATAACCAGGAATATTGGAGAAAAGAAGTATGAACAACTCAGCATGTAAAGTGTTTACTGTGCTACAGAAAAAGAGTGGTAAGAAATATTTACCTTGATGTGAAGCTGGAAATATTAATTTCCAGAATCCTACAAGCATTTTCCAGAAGGGAAACAGTTCTAAAATACTATTTTCTCACATATCAAATATACAGAGGCCTTACTATGTCCTGGTGAAAGGTAAAAGCTTTCATAATACAGATATGGATTAAAGTAGGGCTTGCCAAGTTTAAGATGAATGCTGTAGGCAAGTCATGTACCTCTGTGCTTTGATTTCCTCATCTGAAAGATAAAAGGAATAGTGCCACATCACAGAATTGCTGGGAGAGTGAGCTGAGGTACACAGATTCAGGGGCAATGTCTGTCTGTAGTAAGCTTTTGGTGGAGCAAGCCTCTCAGATACTGTTGGTTAAGATATTTTATAAACTAAGCACAAGAAAAAAACCTTTAAACAGCCTTTATGAATATGATAGTGGTCCTTAAAGAGGAAATGAAAAATCTCTTAAAGAAATCCAGAAAAAGTACAAACAGCGAAAGAAAATAAAGAAAACTGTTAAAGAACTGATAATAGAAGTAGAATCAATAAAGACAACCCAAACTGGGGGAAATCTAAATAAAACATTCTAAATAAATTCTAAATGAAAGATTTAGGGATTCAAACAGAAACTACAGAGGCATGCTTCACCAACAAAATGCAAGAGATGGAAGAGAGACTCTCAGGCATTGAAAACACAATAAAAGAAATGATTGCATCAGTCAAATAAGTTAAATCTAAAAAAAAAATGTCTAGGAAATCTGGGACACTATGAAAACAACAGTAAAATTAATAAGAATCAAGGAAGGAAAAGAAACCCAGATCAAAGGCTCAGAAAATGTTTTCAACAAAATCATAGAAGAAAAATTTCCTAACCTAAAGAAGGAAATGCCTATAAAGGTATGAGAAGCATACAAAACACTAAATATATTGAACCAGAAAAGAAAGTCTCCTCAGCACATAATAAGCAAAACACTAAATGTACAGAACAAATAAAAATTATTAAAAGCTGCAAAGGGAAAAACACAAATTAACATATAAAGGCAGATATTAAAATTACACCCAACTTCTGAATGGAAACTCTAAAAGCCAGAAAGGCCTAGACAGATATCTTGTAGACTCTAAGAGACCACAAATGCAAGCCCTGACTACTACACCAAGTACATTTTCAATAGCCATAAATGGAGAAAATAAGGTAGTCCATGATAAAGATAAATTTAAGCGTCATTTACCTAAACATTCAGTCCTACAAAAGGTATTAGGAGAAAAACTCCAACCTAAGGAGTTAACTACCATAAAAACACAGGGAATAAATAATCCCAGACCAGCAAAATCACAAGAAGAGAAATACACATACACACACAAAAAACACCACCAGCAGCAGCAACAATGACAAAATAACAATAATCAATACTCATTAGTCATTGATACCTCTCAATATCAATGGATCAATAAGAACATGCATATTTGGAGAATAGATGCAAAACCAGGTGCTGTGGAACAAACTTTTTGTACACTATGAATGTGTATTACTCTCATTTGCTAATAAAATGCTGATTGGCTGATAGCTCAGCAGGAAGAGATTGAGCATGACAATCAGACTAGGAGAATTCTTGGAAGAGGAAGGACAGAGTCAGAAAGTCACTGGCAAATGCAGAGAAGAAAGATGAGAATGCTGTACTGAGAAAAGGTACCAAGCCACATGGCTAAACATAGATAAGAATTATAGGGTAATTTAAATGTAAGAATTATCCAGTAACAAGCCTGAGCTACAGGCCAAGCATTTATAATTCATATTCAGCCTATGAATTATTTACTTGGGACCAGGTGGTTGGGACAGGAAATGTCTGTCTACCTATGGCACCCAACATGGGGTCAGAGTTTCCACATAAGACCCAACAAAACTTAAAAAAGGATTATAAACACACAAAAATGGAATCAAGCTCAGTTTCTTGGCAGCAACTTTTACTCGGGTGGGCTCTGTTTGTTGGCAGTGAGCAGAGGCACAGCTCCTTTAGGAGACAGCTTCCTGGCTTAGTGCTAGCAGCAAAAATGGGCAGCCTTTTAAGAGGCCCTACTACAAAACACTTGAGTGGTGTTGATGAGCAGCCAGTGGCACTCTACTAGATGGCAGTGTGGAATCAGAGACTTCCCAGAGTTGGGGCAGTAAACATGGCTCCCAGAGCTGGTGGTAAACGTGCCTCTGCCATGATACTAGGCTCTCAGGGAACCAAGGTGGTAGAGCTAGCACCAGCATGCCATGATCTAAGCTACACAGCAGTTTTCTTGATCATACAGACAGCAAAGGTTACAGATGCACAGTAAGGACAGATTCAGGCAAAAAGAGCCCCTAAAGGGGTCACAGTATGTTTTAAAAATATATGTAGGCTTCAGAGAGAAAAGAAAAAAGGGTAAAGAAAGTCCTTAAGAAAGAAATAAAGTAATAAAAATATCATAAGCCTCACAAAGATGGAAAATACACAGAGTCTAGATTATGTGTATTAATGAGTTGTCCTTAAAATTTTGGGCTGCTAAAAGATATTGGATTATGAAAACTGCTATATTATACCAACCTATATAATTTTAAAATTATCTTGACATCAAAATTTAAGTCAAAAGATATGTTACTTTGGGGGAGAGATTATGCTTTTGTTTCCACAGGAAATGAGAGGCTCTGAATTCATTCTAGGTTAAGAAAACTCAGGTTTGATAGAGGAACCCTGAAAATCGTGGCTACAAATATAAAGAAATAAACCTAAAAGAACTACAAGACACATGATGTATATTTCACCTGCTCAAACACATAACAAAAAAAAATCTTTGGCAGACTTGTGTACAATGCATAGTCTATACTTGTATTAATTCAGATATGTATGTTACCTTTAAAAGTTTGTTTTCAGAGCAAGGAGACCAGACATCATTGAAAACAGATGGCCCAGGTGATCCAACATCTTAAAATGTCTCTGTTGCAGTTTCCTCAGAGTTCTATATCCAAAAAAGCTTCAAGATTGCTAGCTGAGATGATCCAGCCTCACAGACTAATCCAGCCAAGACTTAACCATTATCCTAAATTTTTTCTGAGTCCTTTGAAGGTTACCAGCACCCTCAATCAACAGGAAGTAGTCTAGAGAACTACACCAACATTCCCAAAATATTGGTTATAAATGTTTGTCATCATTTAGGGGGGTTAGTTACAAGCTGGTATTGGTAATGGTCAGGAAAAAAGCTGAACAAAGGAGATTATATTCAGGGATATCATTCTAAAAAGAAAAAGGGGGGATATAGAAATTGGATAAAAGGATAGATTATTGAATTTACTTTAATCCAAAATATAGCTATTAATCTCAGGATATTTTACATTGATATGGATTTGTTAACACAAATTTAAAGTTGGGACAGAAAATGTCCATCTACAATCAGAATCAAGAAGCATATTTCAACATCAAAGAGAGGCATTACTTCAAGGTAAAGAGTTGGTGAACAATAGTCCAAGCAAATGAACCTAATAATCAAGCTCTTATAGCCATTTTTATACCTAATGAAATAGACTTCAAATGAAATCTAATCAGAAGACACAGGAAAGGACATTACATACTCATCAAAGAAAAAATCACCAAGATGACATTTCATTTCTTAACATCTATCCCCCAAACACAAAGATAACCAAGTTTATAAAGGAAACACTACTATAGATTAAATCACATTTTGACCCTCACACACTGATAGTGTGAGACTTCACAATACCCTACTCTAACTAATGGACAGGTCATCCAGAGAAAAACTAAACAGAGAAATGCTGGAGATAACTGACATTATAAACCAAATGGACCTAACAGATATTTACAGATCATTTTACCCAAATAAAAAAGAGTATACTACCTTCTCAGCACCTCATGGAACTTTCTCCAAAACTGACAACATAATCAGACACAACGCAAGTCTCAACAGATAAAAGAAAATTGAAATACCTCCCTGTACCCTACCAGAGAAGCACCAATTAAAGGTGGATATCACCAACAACAGAAACAACAGAAAGCTTACAAATTCATGGAGTGAAAAATAGATCAAAACAGAAATAAAGAAAGAAATTAAAGACTTTCTGGAATTAAATAAAAATAAAACAAAACATACCCAAACTTATGGGGCACAATGAAAGCTGTTCCAAGAGACAAGTTCATAGCACTAAGTGCCTACATAAAAAAAAAAAAAGTTTTTTTTAAAGAGAAATCTCATACTAGCAACTTAACAGCATACCTGAAAGGTCTAGAACAATAAGAATCACACCCAAAAGGAATAGGTGAAAAGACAACACCAAATTGAAGGCTGAAATCAATACAATAAAAACATCAATGAAGCAAAGAGTTGATTCTGTAAAAAAAAAAAAAAAAAATCAATAAGCTCAACAAACCCTTATCCAAATTATCTAAAGATGGAAAAGAATATCCAAATTAACAAATTCAGAACTGAAAGGAGAGAGATAGCAACAGATCCTGAGGACATACAGAGAATTTTAAAAACATACTTTAAAAGCCTGTGCCTCACCAAATTGGAAAATCTAAAAGAAGTGGATAATTTCATCAATGCATACCACTTACCAACATGAAATCAAAATCAGATAAGCAGTTTAAATAGACCTATAATCCTTAGTGAGATAGAAACAGTCATTAAAAGTCTCCTAACCAAAAAAAAAAAAAGGACCAAATGGTTTTAGTGCAGAGTGCTACCAGACTTTCAAAGAATTAATGCCCATATTCCTCAAATTATTCCACAAATATAGAAACAGAAGGACCACTTCCCAATTTATTTTATGAGGCCACAGTTATACTGATACCCAAACCACACAAAGACCTAACAAAGAATGAATTACAGATTAATTTATCTTATGAACATAGATACAAAAATACTTGCAGACTAAATCCAAGAACACATTAAAAAGATCATCTACCATGATCAAGTAGGCTTCAACCCACAAATGTAGGGATGGCACAATAGGCAAAAAAAAAATCAATAAATGTAATCCACCATATAAACAAACTGAAAGGCAGAAACACATGATCATCTCATTAGACAAAATTCAATACCCGTTCATGATAAAAGTCCTAGAGAGATTAGAGATACAAGAGACATATCTGTTTAAAGGCCGTTTATAGCAAGCCTATCACCAATAAAATTAAATGGAGAGAAATTCAAAGCAATTCCACTAA
Organism: Peromyscus aztecus; assembly: GCA_902168405.1. Classification (NCBI taxonomy): domain Eukaryota; kingdom Metazoa; phylum Chordata; class Mammalia; order Rodentia; family Cricetidae; genus Peromyscus; species Peromyscus aztecus. The sequence goes on along the minus strand of CABHPQ010163218.1, from coordinate 35,694 downwards.
AATTAGGAACAAGACAAGGTTGTCTACTTTCTCCATGTCTATTCAATATAATAGTTGAAGTCTTATCCTAAGCATAAGACAACTGAAGAAGATAAACTTGGAAAGGGAGAAGTCAAAGTATCTTTATTTACAGACAATATGGTAGTAGACATAAATGACCCTAAAAACTCCACCATAAAACTCTGACAGCTGATAAACACTTTCAGCAAAGCAGCTAGATAAAAATTAACTCATTAAAATTGGTAGCCCTCCTATATACAAATGACAAACGAACTGGGAAAGAAATCAGGGAAACAACAACTTTCACTATCACCGCAAATAATATAAAATATCTTGGGGTAATTCTAACAAAGCACGTGAAAAACCTATATGACAAAAACTTCCAAGTCTTTGAAGAAAGAAATTGAAGAAGATATCAGAAGACAGAAATATCTTCCATTCTTCCATTCTTGTGGATAGGTAGCATTAACATAGTAAAAATGAGCATCCTACCAAAAGCAATCTACAGAGTCATGCAGTCCCCATCAAAATTGCAACACAATTCTTCACAGATCTTGAAAGGACAATTCTTCATATGGAAAAACAAAAATCTCAGGATAACTAAAATAATACTGAATAATAAAAGAACTGTTAGAGGTCTCATCATTTGTGATTTCAAGTTGTGCTGCTGAACCGTAGTGATGAAAACTGCATGGTATTAGTACAGAAACAGACACACTGATCAAAGGAATTGAATTGAAGACCCACACATAAATCCACACATCTATGGACACCTGATTTTTTATAAAGAAGCCAGAAATACACACTGGAAAAGACAGCATCTTCAACAAATGGTGCTGGTCTAATTGGATATCTCCATGTAGAAAAATGCAAATAGATCCATACTTAATACCTTGCACAAAACTCAACTCCAAATGGATCAAAGACCTCAACATAAAACCAGATACATTGAACGTGATAGAAGAGAAAGTGAAGAAGAGCCTTGAATCCATTAGCACAGGAGGTGACTTCATGAACAAAACACCATTAGTGCAAGCACTAAGATCAACAATTAATAAATGGGACCTCATGAAACTGAATAACTTCAGCATGGCAAAAGACACTGCCATTTGAACAAAGCAGAGTCTACAGAATAGGAAAATATTTTTTACCAAATCTATATCTGATAGAAGGCTAATATAAATATCCAAAATATATAAATAATTCAAGAAACCAGATGTAAGAAAATCAAATGATACAATTAAAAACTGTTATATTTATCTAATAGGGAATTCTCAATAGGGAAAACTCAAGTGGCTGAGAAACACTTTAAGAAATATTCAACATCCTTAGACATCAGAGAAATGCAAATTAAAACTGCTTTGAGATTTCATCTTACACCTGTCAGAATGGCTAAAATCAATAACACAAGTGACATCTCATGCTAGTGAGGATGTAGAATAAGGGGAACACTCATCCATTGCTGGTGGAAGTGAAAACTTGAACTACCACTATGGAAAATCAGTATGGCAGTTGCTCAGAAACATAGGAATCAGTCTACCTCAAGACTTAGCCATACCACTGTTGGCATATACCCAAAGGATGCTCCATCCTACCAAAAGGATACTTGATCAACCGTGTTCATTGTGACTTTATTCATGAAAGCCAGAAACTATAAACAACCTAGATGTCCCTCAATAGAAGAACGGATAAAGAAAATATGGTAGATTTACATAGTGGAGTATTACTCAGCTCTTTAAAAATATGACATCATGAAATTGGCAGGCAAATGGATAGAACTAAAAAAATCATACTGGATGAGGTAATCTCAGATCCACAAAGACAATATGGTGTGTATTCACACATATGTGGATATTAAGAGTTGAATAAATGATAACCAAGCTGCAACCCATAGACCCAGAGAGGTAAGGTACAGTGGAATAGACTAGGGGGAACAAATGTGTCTCCCTGGGAGGGATGAATAGGATAGATTTTTATGGCTTAACTAGGAGCAGGGGTGACAGGAAAGATAAGATCAGATCGGGAAGGGTATATGAGAAAATACAGGCATGACCTGATGACCAGGCTACCTGGAACACTCTACTTATAAACAAGAAGCATGACACACTATACTCCAGAATATTACCAGAAGTCAGAACACTAAATTCTAAAGTTACGTGAGTAACTGGTCAGCTGGCCTAAGGATGGGTCTGAACACTCCAAGTCTCCTTTAATGTACTTCTTTACATAGAGACCATGTTGGTATGAGTGCTTACTGTCTAATCCAAAGTAATGTGTTAACCAATCACAGTCAATGGGCTTCCACTATATAAGTAGTTGTTCACATGCAATAAAGCAGACAATCTTCCCTGAAACCCTCTCTGGAGTGGTTCATCTCTATGCCCATTATCGGCCTATAGGCACTGTAGTTTTTTCAGGGGATGACCAGCTAGCAAGAGCAGAGGGAGAGAGATAATAGGGTTCAGGGAGAGAAAGCTAGTATTGGGGGGCACTTTAGGGGTACAGTGGAAATTTTGTAAAATACATTAAGAGGATCATAATGAAGTCTCCAAATAATGAGAGAGACAGAGTGCTGACTGGCCATCTCTTGTCACCAAAGTTTCTGGTACAAGAATTGGGTTACTCAAATAGAGTTGTTAGCCAAAGGGGTCCCATGGAAATCCCAAACAACTCAGGTTGTTGCCAAGACAGTAGGTTTCTCTCCAAAAACTAACAGTAAGGCCCTATTGCTGAAGATCATACTCATACAACTCATTGAACATGGTGAGGTCAAGCTGCTGTTTACATAGAACTCCTACTTTCTAGTGTCTTTGATACATGAAGGTACACTGTAGTCTACCAAAAGAAAAATGTAAACACCAACCCAGCCACAAAACCTTTAATCTACAATGCTATCCTACCTGCAAAATATGCAAGGTTAGTGGTGGCATAAAGCTTGTGGGAGTAACTACCCAATGTCTGATCCTACTTAAGGCCCAGTCCATGAATTGGAACCCATACCCAACACTGTTTGGATAACCAAGAACCAGAGACTAGATAGTCCAGAGACCTATGGTAAAACCAAATACTACTGGTCTAAAAAAGAAAAAGCAAAAGTAATGATAAAATGATCCCTAATGATATTCTGCTGTACTCATAGATTAGTGCCTTATTCAGCCATCATCAAAGAAGCTTCCTCCTGTACCAGATGGGAACAGATGTAGAGATCCACAACCAGACATTACATAGAGACATTGGAACACACAGCTCTAATTGGGATGTCACCATTAAATACTCCCTCAGAGTTCAGAGAATTCCTTGGAAGAGGAAGCAGAAAGAGTATAAGCCAGAGGAGATGGAGGACACCATGAGAACAAGACCCTCATAGAGCTCATATGAACTAAAAAAACAAGCACAGGGCCTACACAGGTCTGCATCAGGTCCTCTGCACATATATTATAGCTTTCAGTTTAGTGTTTTTATGGGACTCCTGAACTGCTGAGTGTGTAAACAAATGGGGCTCTGATTCTCTTGGTCTCTTTTCCTGTTAGTCTTGTCCAACTACAATTTGATGGGTTTTGTTTTATATATATAAATTTTGTTGTTATCTCTTAGAAGCCTGTTCTTCTCTAATGAGAGACAGAAAGGGAGTGGGTCTGGATTGGAGGGGAGGTGGATCGGAACTAGAAGGAGTAGAGGGAGGAGACACTAATATTGTATGAGAAAGGAATCCATATTCAATAAAAAGGAAAAAAGGAATTTTAGGCAGAGTTTTCCTGTCCCAACTGCCTGCTCACAAATAACTGCCACTTCCCAAATTACTGACTCAGAGACTTAATAAATTATAAATGATCAGCCAATAACTCAGGCTTGTTACTAACTAGCTCTTACAGCTTAACCCATTTTTATTAATCGATGTGCTGCCCCAGGCTCATGGCATTTACCTTTATCCCATTTTGTATGTCCGGCTAGTTCTCTCTCTGGCTGGTGACTCCTCCAACTCTGCCCTTCCTCATCCCTTGAAATATGACCTTTGTATAACGTGTGCATTGCCTGAGAGATTCTGTTAAAATGTTTAAGCAGTGTAGGGATAGGGAACGATGGAGCAACGAGAGAGTACAATGTGAGGTAGCAACAGAGTAGTACAACATGAGAGAGAGCAGCATGATGAGAACAAGATGAGAGAATAAAGAAAAGAAACCATCAAGAGAACATATGTGCATTTCCTCCTTCCCTAAAACCCCTCAGGTAGAAAAGTCTTAGCTTTGCTACACTGTGGACTTTCCCTTTGAGCTCTGTCTGTAGCCTGAAAGCTGGTTCTTCATGGGCTGTGATAGATTATTCCACAGTAAAGAATAAAGGCAACAACATATTTTGAAAAACAAATAAAAAATAAATAAACCCAGTCTTTGTCCCTTACAACTCAGGGTCCCTTAGAAATTGTTTTCTAAGTGATATAGATCTAGAGATTCATCCATTTCTTTTAGATTTTCATATTTGGTGAAATATACATTTTAAAAATATGTGTTTATGATTTTCTGAATTTCCCCAGTACCTTTTGTAATATCTTCAGTTTCATCTTTAATTTTATAAAATTTATATCCTTTCTTTCTTTTGGTTAGTTTGGCTAAAATTTGTCAACTTATTAATCTTTTTAAAGAACAAACTTTTTTTCATTGACTTTCTGTGGGTTATTTTTCTTTCTTCATTAATTTCAGTACTGGTTTTGATTATCTCTCTCCATCTACTTTTGGGGAGCAATGGTTATTCTTGCTTTTCCAGGGCCTTTGGGTGCATCACTAAGTTTTTAATTTGCAATTTCTCCTTTTTTATTTATATACACAGTAAAAATAAACTTTTCTTTTGTGACTTTCTCCATTGCATCCATAAGTTTTAGTATGTTACGTTTTCATTTTCATTTAATCCCAGGAATTTTAACTTTCCTTAATTTTTTCCTTCACCAATTTTCAATCTATGGTGTGTTGCTTAGCTTCCATGAGTTTGTGTACTTTCTGTGATTTCTGTTGCTGATACAATTTTATTCCGTGGTCATCAGATAGAATGCAGGATGTGATTTCAGTTTTTCTATGTATGTTGAGACTTGCTTTGGGTCTTAATATGCACTCTATTTTGGATGAAGTTCCATGGGCTGCTGAGAAGAATGGTATTTGTAAGTGTTTGGATGGAATATTCTCTAGATAGCTATTACATCCATCTTATTTTTGATGTAATTTAATTCCAGAGTTTCTCCACATAGTTGTTTTCCAGATAAACTGTCCTGTTGGTGACTTTTCCTTTAATAAATATACTGTTCCTATTGATCTCTTATGGAAAAAAATTGGATTGATGCCCATTCTGTCAGATATTAGAATTTCAACGCCTGCTTGATTCTTAGTTCCATTTGCATATTTTTGCAAATGGATATCTTTCTGCAGTAGATGTCTGTTAACACGGAGACACACACCTGGTCAAGGTGCAAAGAACAAGGGATTTTTAAATTCTTAGCTCCAATGGGATATCTATATTAAACCCACTCTGGTCAAGGCTCAAAGATCATTATGGAAGAAGAGGTAGAAATAGTTTAAGAACCAGAAGCAGTGGGTGAATACAAGGAAACAGTGTCTTCTGGAAACAGCAGGGCAACTGTACACATGAACTCACACCAGTTGTCACAGCATGTACAAGACCTGTGCAAGTTCATGTCAGACAAAATTCCAGCATGGAGATGGGAGTTGGGCATTAAGTTCCCCTCCTGCTTCCCTTAGCTAAGGAGCTACTGGCAATTGATAGCTGCTGGGAAAGGGAGGGGCAGTTTTCTCTAAGAGTATATATAGCCCCTGGAAAGTCAATCACACTTCAGTGGAATGCCACACATCCAAGAATATTCAGGCAGCACAGATTTATTTTTCCTTTTTATTCATATATCTTTACTTGCAAGTGTTCATTGCAGGGAGTCATTGGTCTGGTTCGAGGCCTCTGGTTTCTGCTACACTATTTATGCTGGCCCCTCACTGGGACTCCCCTTGGTTATCCTGCTGTTACCCTGTGTCTTGGAGATCCTGCAGCTTTGGGTCTGCAGGACCAGTCCCTTCACATGTTCTAGCAGATCACAGATGGCGTAGATTTTGGGGTGGATCAACTCATAACCCTGTTCTGAGCCTGTGTAGATGCAGGGTTGGTCAGCTAGATCTTCCTTGTCCTCACCACCAGGGTGAGCACTCCTGCATTGTCCTGGAGAGTTCACTCCATGTGGCAATAAGCAAGGGGCAGAGCCAGTTCTCCTGCTTTCATATCCTCAGGGTCGGATTCCTCACACCTACACCTTCAGGGTCAGCTCTACTGTGTTGGTGGGCATGGTGTAGGGGCCACTGTCCCAAGAGCTACAGCAGATAAGAGGCAAGGCCAGCTCTCCAGCCCTTATGACCTCAGGGCCAGCATTCCCACCTGCCTCAGGCATTGATAGGGGGCCGGTATGGCATCTCTCCCGGACCCATGCCACCACATGATAGAAGAGTATATGGGGGCAGCTCTCAATGCTAACAACTTCAGCACACCTCACGGCCCAGGTGAGGTGCAGAGCCTGTTCTCCCAAGTGTTGCAGCTGGTGGGGGACAGGGACAGCACAAATTTAAACTTGAATTTTTAAGGACACAATGCTGGGTGGAGAGGCGGGGGAATAGATCTTGAAGGAGTTGGGGGCTAATTATGATCAGAGAACATTGTAAGCAATTATCAAAAAACTAATAAAATAGTTTTAAAGAAAATCTCTGTCTAGGACAGATTAGAAAATGAAGACTTATGTACTCATGTACAAGGCTTTTTAAGATTGTACTAAAATGTATAAAATTTTATAATGCTTTAAATATAAAAACTGTTGTATTTTCTGAAACTCTGGTTTTGTTTTAATAAATCAAACGTGTATAACCAGAGTTCTCTGTCTTTTCTCTCTTTTCACACCTTCACACGTAGCACTGTTCTGAAAGGTGCTGGGGATTGAGCCCACTGTGTGTTTCTTCCTTCAAACAAACCCATTAGCAGTACTGACCGCAGCTGTGTGCTTTGAAGTGAGCCTCGTTCTGGGGTGAGAAGTACCCTGGGAAGAAGGACTTTCTCTGGGGAACTGTACTTATTTTCTAGTTAGGGGAGAGATATAACAATCCATGCACTTAAATAAATATATTCTATAGCCCCTTACAAAGTATTGAACAAAATGCAGCAGGTGGAAGGGAAGTTAGATTTTTTTTTTCACAACTCAGAAGAAAAAAGGGACAATTACTGGAGTGAAGTCCCTGAGGAAGTAAAGGAGTGCAGCACTTATGCCTAATGGAATGACTAACTTTATATAAGAACATGGATGTTTCATTTCTAGCATCAGTGGAAAGATTGGTGGGTAAATGTGCTTCTGGAATATCCATATATATGACAGGTAGTAGTGTTGATGTTAAAAGTATTTTCATAAATAATAAACTACAAAATTTTTACCACTTTCTTTTTGATACCAGTTCTAAGTTCTCTACACTCATCCATGTTGGCCTCCTTGTCGATGTGGTATGCCTAATGTCTACTCATTCTACTATGTTTATTGTGTGTTACACTCACTTTGTGACTGCACATTACGCCGTAGTGCACATACGTGAAATATGTAACATCAGAGCCATTAGACAGACAGTTAGCTATAGTAAATTACACTGTAAGCTCATACGACATGCATAGTGTTTAGTCTGATATTGTAAAACTTCTACAGAACATAAACTACAGCACTGTTTTGTATGGTAAATTACATAAACTAGTTTTGAAACAATCCCAATTATTTTGGATGTTCATTGCGTAAAACACCACGTAACCATTATGGATCCCTTATGCCAGCATTTAATGAACAATAATGTTTTTACCATGTAACATTACATCCAAAAGGCAGAAAAGAAAATCATGCCATAGGACATATCACTGAAATGCTGGTGCCTCAGTGAGCCTTCGTACAGGAAACAGCTGAAAGTCAGTGCAAATCTGGAGTCATTATTCCAAGCTCCTGAGATGAGCAGAACTTTTTTCTCAGTTTTACTTTTCTGGGTATGCTAAATTTTAAATAATAGATGTTTAAATTATTTTTATTTTTATATGTTTGTGTATTTTGTCTACATGCATGTCTGTGCACCAAGTAAGTGCAATGCCAGAGAGATATCAGAAAAGAGCATTGGAGGCCCTGGAACTGGAGTGATAGATGGTTTTGAGGGACTGTGTGGGTGCTGGGAACTGAACACAGGTCCTCTACAAAACCAGCAATTGTTCTTAACTGCTAGGCCATCTCTCCAGCCCAGTATGCAAAATATAACAAAAATATATTTTAATCATATAAAATGACTATTAAAGAACTTTATAGTAAAATTTAAAAACTTTACAATATACAAATGAAAGCTTATGAACAGGAAAATTCAAAAAAAGTTAAATATTTTAATTCTCATCATGAGGAGAGATTAGTGAATGAATACAAAGTTAGAATTAGATGTAAGGACTAGTGTTGACCCTGTTATACAACACTTTGACCACATTCACGATAATGTATATTTCACATCGCTCTAAGAGAGGATTTGGGATAGACTCCTGAAGAAGTGATGAGTTTGAGGAAGTAGTTATGTTAACCATTATCCTCTTTTGAGCATCACTTAATTTGTGCTATATGGTGCCACACATGCATACAGTTACTAAAAATACTTAACATGGGACTGGAGAGCTGGAGCAATGGTTAAGAATACTAGATGCTCTCTGAGTCTGGGTTACCTCACTCAGCATGATTTTTTCTAGATCCATCCATTTGCCTGCAAACCTCATGATGTCATTGTTTTTCTCTGCTGAGTAGTATTCCATTGTGTATATGTACCACATTTTATTTATCCATTCTTCAGTTGAAGGGCATCTAGGTTGTTTCCAGGTTCTGGCTATTACAAACAATGCTGATATGAACATAGCTGAGCAAGTGCCCTTGTGGTATAATTGAGCATTCCTTGGGTATATACCCAAGAGTGGTATAGCTGGATCTTGTGGGGGATTGATTCCCAATTTTCTAAGAAAGCGCCATATTGATTTCCAAAGTGGCTGTACAAGCTTGCATTCCCACCAGCAGTGGAGGAGAGTTCCCCTAGCTCCACACCCTCTCCAGCATAAGCTGTCTTCAGTGCTTTTGATCATTCTGACAGGCGTAAGGTGGTATCTCAGAGTCATTTTGATTTGCATTTCCCTGATGGTTAGGGATTTTGAGCAATTCCTTAAATGTCTTTCAGCCATTTGAGTTTCCTCTGTTGAGAATTCTCTGTTTAGTTCTATAGCCCATTTCTTAATTGGACTGTTGGGCATTTTGATGTCTAATTTCTTGAGTTCTTTATATATTCTGGATATCAGTCCTCTGTCAGATGTGGGGTTGGTGAAGACCTTTTCCCATTCTATAGGCTGTCGCTTTGCCTTGTTGACCGTATCCTTTGCTCTACAAAAGCTTCTCAGGTTCAAGAGGACCCGTTGATTGATTGTTTCTCTCAGTGTCTGTGCTACTCGTGTTATATTTAGGAAGTGATCTCCTATGCCAATGCGTTCAAGACTACTTCCTACTTTCTCTTCTAGCAGGTTCAGAGTAGCTGGATTTATGTTGAGGTCTTTGATCCACTTGGACTTAAGTTTTGTGCACGGTGATAGATATGGATCTATTTGCAGCCTTCTACATGTTGATATCCAGTTATGCCAGCACCATTTGTTGAAGATGCTTTCTTTCTTCCATTGTACAGTTTTGGCTTCTTTGTCAAAAATTATATGTTCAGGCCGGGCGGTGGTGGTGCACGCCTTTAATCCCAGCACTCGGGAGGCAGAGGCAGGCGGATCTCTGTGAGTTCAAGACCAGCCTGGTCTCCCAAGCGAGTTCCAGGAAAGGTGCAAAGCTACACAGAGAAACCCTGTCTCAAAAAACCAAAAAAAAAAAAATTATATGTTCATAGGTGTGCGGATTAATGTCAGTGTCTTCAATTCGCTTCAGACTCAGAAAGACAAACATGGTATGTACTCACTCATAGGAGGATACTAGATGTAAAACAAAGATGACTAGACTGCTACTCACAACTCCAGGGAGGCTACCTAGAAAACAGGACCCCAAGAAAGACACAGGGATTGCCCAATGACATAGAAATGGATGAGATCTACATGAACAACATGGACGTGAGTGGGGGAAATGAAGGGTGAGGGTCGAGGGAAAGAGAGCTTAGGGGAGTGGGAGATCCCAGCTAGATCAAGAACAGAGAGGGAGAACAAGGAATAAGAGACCATGATAAATGAAGACCACATGAGAATATGAAGAAGCAAAATGCTAGAGAGGTCCATAGAAATCCACAAAGATACCCCCACAATAGACTACTGGCAATGGTCGAGAGACAGCCCGAACTGACCTACTCTGGTGATAGGATGGCCAAACACCTTAATTGTCGTGCTAGAGACCCTATCCAATGACTGAGGGAACCGGATGCAGAGATTCACCCCAGGTGGAGCTCCAGGAGTCCAATTGGTGAGAAAGAGGAGGGTTTGTATGAGCGAGAATTGTTGAGACCAAAGTTGGAAAAAGCACAGGGACAAATAGCCAAAAGAATGGAAACACAAAACTATAAACCAATAGCTGAGGAGCCCCCAACTGGATCAGGCCCTCTGGATAAGTGAGATAGTTGATTAGCTTGATCTGTTTGGGAGGCATTCAGGCAGTGGGACCGGGTCCTGTCCTCAGTGCATGAGCTGGCTGTTTGGAAACTGGGGCTTATACAGGGACACTTGGCTCAGCCTGGGAGGAGGGGACTGGACCTGCCTGGACTGAATCTACCAGGTTGAACTCAATCCTCAGGGGAGTCTTTGCCCTGGAGGAGATGGGAATGGGGGATGAGCTGGGGGGAAGGGGGCGGGAGTGGGGAGAACAAGGGAATCCGTGGCTGATATGTAAAATTAAATTAAATTATAAAATAAAATTAAAAAAAAATACTAGATGCTCTTCCAGAGGACACAGCCTCAGCTGCCAGCACCCACAAGGTGACTTACAACCGTTTGTAACTCCAGTCTCAGGTGAGCTTCCATGAGCACTGCAATGAAACACAGACACACATGCAGACAAAACACTCATAAACATATAATTATAATTAGCAAGTTAATTAAAATTGAATACTTCATTGTACTCAGTACCTTCAGCCACCTGTTGCAACCACTAGGGAGTACTCTACACCATCTGAGATAGCGTGAGTGTGGCCAGTCAGCTTCCAGGCTTTGTAGCATTTGAGGCTCTCATATCATACCTAAAGAATCAAAATGCAGCTTTGTCACTCAGGAAACAGAATTATCTTGGCCTATTGCTGAGCTATAGTCAGTTGCTTATTCTCGTTTATAAGTGAGACCTCGTCATGTCAAAAACTCAAGTAACAAGCATCTCGAGACACTCTGCCTTTGTATAAGCAGCATGCTAGGAAATGGGAATTGATCAGAGTGCAGGGCAGGCAAGAGGTGTTCTGAAAGCTGAGGGTCTGAGGCTGCAGTGTGACACTATGGTAGTTCTTTGTCAGGTCAGAGAGGTGATTCTCATTCTGCTCCCGACAGCAGCATGATATCTAAATATGAGCACTCCCAGGGATCAGCGTAGTTGAATATACCCACATTTTGACCACTTCTATTTGAAACCATAGTGTCTTCTAGTCCTTTCTGTAAATGCTGTACAAACTCACCATTTACCAAAAGAATTTTCCTACTTAGATCACAATTCTATTCTTGATTTTTGTAATTTAAATGATTTTTGAAATGAACTTTGTTCATCCCATAATTTTGCCCCCTCTCCACTATTTCCAAACTTTGATGAAATCATTAAAAAAAGAGCCTCTCTACTTTTATAGACACACTTTCATACAACCTTGAACAAAAAGGCCACAGAGTCTCTTTCCATTATTTGCAAGAAACAAAGAAGGAATTTCAGCCTAGAAATGTCAGGCATCATTACTTTCTGAATGGTATGAAAATGTTACATGTGTTGATGTCAAAGGCAGCAATGTGTCTGTGTATGAACATCAGTGACTGTGGGGTGCCACAACAGCCCCTGGCACACCACAGATAGGGACTGTCTTCATAAATGGCCAGCATAAATTCCAGTACAATATTTTTAAAAATTATGGACATTTTGTAACAAATACAATCCAAGTAGACTTTAAACACTTTATCAGTCAGAGTGCCTTTATAATGAGAGCAACTTGAAGGGGGGGAGATTTAATGTACGCTTTATGTTTCTACATGGCAACAGATCCATATAACACAATACAGATACAGGCCTAAATCTTTGTCAGTTGTCAGAACAGGAAATTCTTTTTCTCAGGGTAAAGCTATATAGTATGGGCACTAGCCACACAAATGCACACACACACACACACACACACACACACACACACACACACACATGCATGCACGCACGCACGCACACACGCACGCACACACGCACACACACATGCACGCGCACACACATCAAAGGACATATAGTCAGCAGTTTTCCATGCAAGCATGTAAATTCAGTTTCTGTCTATGAGATCTACTACATATGAAGCTTACGTGCTTCTGAACAAACACAAATAAGATATTCACAGTGTCATTTGTAAGTAAAAATAAGCAATTTAAGTACTGAACTACAGCTGGGAAGATTAAATTATCGTTGAGTTTTCCACGATTTCTAACTATGAAAATACTGTTCAACTTCTATGAATCAGAGACACCATTCAGTAAAGACAGAGATCCTAGGCCTTTCTCATCTTAGTCACAGCAGAAAGGAGACTGTTTACTGGAAAGAACATAAACACATTTGGGTCTTGAGGGCAGCTGCAATGAGGGATACTTTAAATTGAGGACTTTCATTCTGCCCCTCCCCTGTTCTGCTAATTCTCATCACTGTGTCCTATACAGCCCTATACATCTCCAACTGAGACCCAGGGCTCCATACAACTTCTGGCCTCCAAGATGGGCACAACAGTTTCATTAGCTCAAATGGAAATTAAAAAAAATAATAATAATCTGGGACAACATGAGTCATATATGCCTTTCCCCAAATCAAGGCCAAAGGCAGTAAGATTGAGCACCGTGGCTGTCCCACCTTAGAATAGTTGCGTGTCCCCTGCCCACTGACATGGTGAGAAAGAAAGTAGCCGACATCAAGATGATGCCATGCATAGGCCCCTACAGCAGAAGACATTTTCCTAACAAGAGAGACAATGTTTTCCCAAGAGTCTGTGAGGCTAGCTGGCAAAACTACTGTCATGTTTAAAGAGACAAATGCATTTCTCCCAATTGTAGCTCACCAAGTAAATGTATATACAATATGTTGGACTACAGCTCTATCCCAATTAGTTTGATTTTTTTTTTAAAGTAAAGAAATTGGGGGGGAAAGCTGAAATTTATTGAACACAAATTAGTCTCACCTAGATACCCCTTTACAGTTCAATTTAAACTGAGTCAGATCATAATTATCTGGTCTAGAGAAATATAAATCTCACATCTTCCCTGCTCTATAATCTTATTTACTTCCAATTTCATTCTTTATCAGTCTATTTCAACAATTTTCTTCCCACAGTTACCTTGAAAATACAAAAACAAGAAATGCATTAGAATCTTCATCTGGTGTTTCATAGGCATCACTAATAGATGTGCTTACCTTGTAAAAAGTGCACTGACTATGATTCCAAGGACACTTTTCCCATTCTCTGAAGACTTATTTGATGAATGTGATGTCACTAAGACCATGAGCCACATTATGAAAGGGGGCCTTATAGCTGGGAAATTTAGACTCTGGCTGAATTATAAATTATTTTAAATTTACTCTTCATTAAGAAAACAGTTTACAAAGTTAGTATGCAGTAGGCAACACTTCTCAGTGTTTTGCAAGTGAAGAAAGTAGTGAGAGAAAAATTAGAGTGCTTTAAAAAGCAAAAATAAGGTGACAGTTAATTTCATAAGTCAACTTGACACAGACCATGGGCTACCCAGAAATCTAAATAAACATTATTTCTGGGTGTGTTTATGAGAGTGTTTGTAGGAGGTTGGCTTGTGCATTGGTGGTCTGAGAATAGACGATGTCTGCCTACAGTGAGGGTATGCTCCAACTAGTCTTCAAATCTGTTGTGAGTCAAATAGGACAAAAAGATGAAGAAAGGTTGAATTCTGACCTCCCTCTCTTCCCTTCTCCATTATTGCCTCCATTCCCCCACCTCCCCTTCCATTCCCTCTCCTCTTCCTATCCTTGGAAAAAGACTTACACTACCAAGGGACATTCTGGTTTTCTTTTTTCTGTTATAAAATTTTATTATGTTCCTTCTGTGTATATGTTTGTGTCTGTATTTGTGTACACAGGAAGGTGTCCATAGAGACCAGAAAGGAGCACTGAACCCCTGGAGATAGAGTTACAGTTATGCTTTCAACATGGGAAGCCAACTCCAGTCCTCTGCAAAAGCAACAAGTATCCTTACCCACTGAACTATGTCTCCATCCCTGAAACCCTAGTTTTCAAGACTTTAGAATCGGACTTCAAGTTATGTCACTGGCTCCCGAACATCTCTAGCCGGTAGAAGCAGACCTTGCAACTCCTCTCCTATATGATCTGATGTGTCAATTCCTTCTTTAAGGTTTATTCATTACCTGTTTGTTCACATATATGCTATAGAATTCTTACTAACACATATGATATTAATATACACATTATGGCTGACAAGACATCTCAGTGGTTAAAGGTCCTTGCTTTGCCAGCCTTCACAAGCCTGTGAGTTAGGACCCTGGAGCCCAGGTAAAGGTGGAAGGAGAAGAGCCAAGCCCACGTAGTTAGGACTTCTACATGTGTACTGAGGAACTCAAAACCTACCCATACATCATGAGCACACATAGAGTAATAAGTAAAGTTTAAAAATCCAAACATTATTAAATAAAGGCCTACATTGGGGTCACGTTTAATGGGCCAAGCAATCCTTACTCAATAAGATTAAGAAGCAACAAATGCTGGTTAAACACCTTCCCAAATGCACGTGAATAAAGCCAGGGAAATCATGTTCTGTTTCACATCTGGCTTTTGTTCACCGGATGCATCAGGAGAGTTCTCAGGTTATTGTTTTGAACATCAAGGGCTCATTTGCACACATCTCTAACCTTAATTTTCTGATTTTTCTCTAGGGATGAGTGAATTTTCTCAGGGATGAGGAACATCTGTGAACACAGAAGGAGTAGAAACCTCACTTTCAACATTCTGGGACAATTTCTCTCCCTTTGCAATTTTATCTAAGACCAAGGTCAAGCAAGGAAACCAGCAGGTGTGATTCTTCCTCTCTGATCAACTCACTTTGTTTTTCTATTTTTATGCTCTCTTGAGCACTGCATAATTAACTTGTATAATGGCTCTAAAACTACTAGGCAAATAGATTTAACAAGCTCCTGTCCTTGCTGATAGAGAAAAATATAATGACTATCAGATTTGCTCCAAGGAAATATGCCAATGCTAATGAGCACGGGGAGAAATATCAGTCTATGGCTTTGCAGACGCTAAGCCAGCATTGACCACCTCCTCTTGGCTTTCTAAGAAATGATGGCTGTGGTGGAGGAGCAGCAAGTTGCTTCAGGCATTCCGAGAAGTTCAGAGGAAGTCTATACAATCTGTAAAGATCACGACTGACACAAGGTGCCCTGAGTCTGACCCTGCACGCTCCTGCTGAAGCAGAAACATCAGGGCAAGATCCAATCAAGCCTTTCATTCAACCAATTTCAATCCACAACCTGTCAGAACTGGTTTAGCACTTTGAAGGCAACTATTGCAAAATATTTCAAGAGTTCCCTCAAAGCAAGGGTCAAAGAACTTACAGACTCACCCATGATCTGTCCTCATTCTTCACCCTACCAGGGCAACAAGGGTGTCCTTCCTATTCCAAAGCAGCAGTGTTTCTATGAACGTACTGTTCTAGTTTGATTCCTGCTGCTGTGACAAAACACTCTGACAAAAAATAATACAGGGGAAAGGGAAGTTTATTCCCATTTACAGGTCACAGTCCACTATTGAGAGAGAGTAGGAATTTGAAGCAGAACCATGGTGGAATGCTGCTTAATCTCTCTCACAAGCTCATGTTTAGCTAGTTCTCTTATATGGTCCATGACCCTCTGCCTAGGGAATGGTAATGCCCACAGTGGGCTTCACCCTCCTATATTAGTTAATAGCCAAGAAAATCCTCACAGACATGCAGTCTGTGAGGTCTGATTTGGGTAATCCCTCAAACGAAACTCTCTTCTCAGATGACTCTAGACTACTCAAGTAGACAAAGTAACTAGGACACTTCCTGATCCAGTTATTCACTTTATTTTCTTCCTTAGCAGTGGTCACTCTCATACATGTCATACATGCTAAAATCAGGTGGTAAGCTTTAAAAACACATTCTTAATTCTCACTCACAAGAATTTTTATAGTATTTTTATTGATTATTTGGGAATTACACATCATGAACCCCATCACACTTACTTCCCAAGTCCTCCTAGGTTTTCCCCATAACCCTTCTGACTCATCCCTCCCCCGCCCCAAAAAAAGAAGAAGAAAAGTAAGAAAAGTCTAATTTGTGTTCCCCATATACTCACTGGAGCATGGTCAAGTTCCCAGTGGCCAGCCCCTTAAAGAAAATTGAGTCCTTCCCACACCCCCCTGCCAGAAGCTATCAATTGTGGAGAGCTACACTTCAACATCATTATCACAATTTTCTTTATTTTTTTGTTTGTTTGTTTGGTTGGTTGGTTTTTTGAGACAGGGTTTCTCTGTGTAGCTTTGCACCTTTTCTGGATCTCGCTCTGTAGACCAGGCTGGCCTCAAGCTCACAAAGATCCGCCTGCCTCTGCCTCCCGAGTGCTGGGATTAAAGGCGTGGGCCACAACCGCCTGGTTCGTTATCACAATTTTTAAGAGTTCTCTTCAATGGGTTTCTATCTAGGCTGTTACTTTTTAGACTAGGAGGACTGGGTGGGGCTAGGGGTTGTCACAGAACTCTTCTATATCCATATTTCTCAACTCCAATTCTGCAGTCATGATTACCACTGCAAAAAGTAGCTTCCTTGTCCTTATGGTCAGCTGGAGCACAGATCATGGACTTCCACATTGTTTAGGAGGCAGCTCAGACTAGATATCCTCATGGCCTTCAGTGATAATACAGGCCACTGACATCAACATAGTCCCCTCTGCAGTAGGACCATGGATCCAGACACGGCCTTTGGCAGCAAAACAGATCACAGACATCAACATGGCCCCAAATGGCAGGGCAGGCCACTTGCAACAGCATGGCCCCTAGCTGCAGTAGGACCACAGACGCAGACCTAGCTCTCGGCAGCAGCATGAACCATGGACATCGACATAGCCTCAGGTGGCAAGGCAGACCGCTCATATCACAACATGGACATGAGCATGGCCTTCAATGCTCAGCCACCAACATCAACACAGCTCCGAGCTGCTTTATGAACAGAACACCCACATGAGCCTCAGGCTTCTACATGGGCTGGGGCAGCAGACCATGGATACCAAAGTGGCCTCCAGGGGCAGAAGGAACCATAGAGGTCTTCTGAGGGGGTTCAATCTGGAAAATGAACTATTCATCTTGGACAGGATTGCTCAGAATCAGTGTGATCGTGTAGCTGGGCAGAATGTTTAGGGGTTGAGTCAGAGTGCCAGCTGCAGGCTTCTGCACACCACCTTGTCCTTAGTGCGCCAGTCCTGTGACTCCACTGGCACAACAGTTAAGCTTGTAGGCTGTGGACCTTATGGCTGCGTTGAGCTCTCTGTCTCCCAGCAGGACAAGCAGCACAGGCCAAAGCTGCTGTGGCTACATTTTGGAGGCCAGCTTTCCAGTAGGCCTAGTGTGTAAGCCCTATTCAGTAATGACCTCTTTCTGCTGGAGCTCCAGGCCACACATCCCTTGTCATAGGTGCTAGAAGCTCGAAGGCTCATCGGGCAGGTTCTTTGTGCTTGAAGCCTGCTGGCTGAGATACAGTCAACAAAGGATGTAGATTCATCATTGTCTGCCAGCTCCCTTCTGATGTCTTTCTTTCTAATTTCATCAGTTCACTTTTTAGAAGCATCTCTCCATAGGAGGTTACTTCTTAGTTCTTCCAGAGCTATTGCGGGCTCTGCAGGCTCCTTTTCCTCTCTTCAGAGCATCCATGGGTCTCTCAGACTTCGGTTCTACAGCAGGTCCTCACAGCCACCGCCGCCATCTTTGTTTTCTCCCATATCTGTGCACTCTTACTTAAGGGTATTCTACTCAGTAGCTATTTTGTCTCATATCTAGTCAGAGCTACATTTTGTCTCATAACAACTTCAAGAAGGTGCTATTGTTACCTCTTTCTACTGAATAAAAAAAAGTCTCAGAAGCCTGTGATCTTTCAGAATAAATGAATGACTGTGCTATATGTTGTCTCCCAGGCACAATTCTCTCTCCCAACTTGGAAACCCAGTCAACATCAAGGTGAGTGGGGTAAAAAAAGACAGAGGGAGGAGCATTGAGAACATCATCATTTCCTAAAGAGCAGATGTGGTGATATTCTGTTTGTGCTCTAACAAATAAAGCTTACTTCGAAATCTTAGTGCATAACTAGTCACCAGTTAACCATAGAGGCCAGGCAGTGGTGGCACACACCTTTAATCCCAGCACTTGGGAGGAGAAAGCTGGAAGTATCAGAGTCCTTGAATACTCTTCTTGGGTTATGTTTTGAAGTCTCCATGACTCGACGCTGTCACTTGCAAGTGGGAGAAACACAATCTAGCTTCTTCAAAGGGTAAAAGAACATGGAC
This sequence comes from Peromyscus aztecus, assembly GCA_902168405.1. Classification (NCBI taxonomy): domain Eukaryota; kingdom Metazoa; phylum Chordata; class Mammalia; order Rodentia; family Cricetidae; genus Peromyscus; species Peromyscus aztecus. The sequence goes on along the minus strand of CABHPQ010163218.1, from coordinate 16,878 downwards.
ATGAAACAACAAAGAGACATAAGTACAGTTAGAGCTCAGAAACACATAGAAACAGGGCCATGTGTCTTCAGAGGCACTCTGTCATTGACTTGTGGACTTTTCAGCCTATGTATGCTTTTCTCTCTCACCTACTCCTACTCGTTGGAAATATGGCTACCTGCTTCTTTACTTTGTATCTCACTACTGAGTCACACCTGACACTCTAGCTTTTCCCTTGCTTCAAGTTATCACATGTTAGGGAATGAGTATGATTGGCTAGTTCAGAAGTCTATTCTTTAATCCTAATCTTCTATGGCCATATCAGAGTCCACAAGGAAACAGCTATTTCATTCAAACGCCCTGATTGTGGTATGCCAATGAACATTTGTAAAATAGGGGTTTTTCTGTGACCACAGTCCCCAAGACAGAAAAAGGGGTCAGGGATGAATGCTACCTGACAGAGCAATGGGCATTTCCTCCATAGGACCACCAGTCACAGCCCCACCACGGCCCAGTCAATATTGTGTATCTAGTGGATTATCTTCTTTGGTCCATTAGAGAAGCTATGACAAGGATATCTTAAACCTAGTAGTTTCTAAACAGCATACCTTTCTCTCAGTTTTGAGGCCAGGAAGTCTAAGATCCAGGTGCTACCAGCAGATCAGGGGTCCAAGGAGGGCTCTCTCTGTAAGTCACAGACTGGATGTCACATAGTAGAAGAGGGCAAAGAGCTCCTGCAGGCCTATTTCCTAAGGTCTTAACTCCATCCATGAGTGTGAAACCCTAGTGACCTAATCACATTCTGAATACCCCACCTCCTAGTACCATCACACTGGGGCTTTTCAGCAGGTAAGCTTTACAGAGACATGCATTCAGACCACAGCATTTACATTGACCTTAAAGTGCCAGAAATGGTTCTGGTCAAAGCCCAAGACAGAGACCATTGGCCCTAATAAATTAAGGGAGTTAGACTAAAAGCTTACAATGGCTGGTATCTAAATATCTCAATATCATTTAATCACTGTAAATCCATCCTGCTAATTACCTCTGAAGGTAACTAGAACATGATATATAGGAGTGAGGCAAGCATTAATTAATGTAATTATTTCCTAGGAGGTTTATATACGACAGTTACATATGATCTATGTCTTCCTCTGCATGTACCTGTAGTAGGACAGGTCCATAGGGTCAAGAAAATTGGTTCAAACCAGTTACCAAGGCACATACATAATGTACTTCCTTATGAGCCAACCTGAATTCTGCCAAGGGCCTAGCAACAGGTGCTGTCAGAGTTCCTGATCGTACCCAGCCAATGAGGGATGACCATACAATGCCATCAGATTGCAACACAGATTGGGTGCTGGGAGGAGGGTATATAAGGCCTTCCTCATTTTTAAATAAATGAGTTTGTTGTTTGCCTTCAACTGACTTCTGGTGTCTGTGCCATTAACACGGCACCCTTTCATCCCCTTCCCTGAGGAAGCCATTAGGATCCAGCAACATTCACTAAAGCAGTATGAGCCTGTGTCTTCTGCCCATGCTATTGGGTCATATGTCCCTTGCTCTGGGGCAGAGACTTCAGACTAAGAGTAACCAGGATTGAAATTAATTATCATTATGTCCTTAAAACTTTATGAACTTGAAAGAAGTGGCCCTGGCATTAACATAATCTTCCTTCAGAACTTATGTGGATATATTTGGTCCATGAAAGTTGAATAGACTTGCAAAAAATTTACCTATTATTAGATAAAAATGTGTCACAAAATAAATGATATTCATATGCAATTCCACCAACACATACTCTCACATGAAAACATACAAACCTCTGTGTGTGTGTGTGTGTGTATTTCACAATAACTGAATTAAGTGATTTTTGAATTAGCTTGGAAGAAAACACTTTCTAAACAGAAGACTTGAGAATTATTTTACTTGCTTTCAATGTCCCCTCAGTCCTAGTAGAGCAGAAGCAGCATCAAGCACACTGCAGACATGAGTGCAATCATACCTTAAGGTGACATTGCTTAAGTATTGTTCTGAAGTACAGCATGTTATCGAGGTGGCCTGTCCCCAAAGGCTTTGTGTTTGAGTCAACTCAGCACTACTGCCAATGTCACTGACAAGATGTGTCAAGACCAAGTGAAAACTCAGAAGAATCCAGCTCTGCAGAACACTTCACACTTGTTAGTTCTTTTCGCTTCTCATCTCACATGATCTTGGTCTTTGTTCTCTTGTATGTTTTTTAACACTTAGTGGTAACCTGCTGCTCTATGACACATACTTTGAGAAATGTCACCTTAATGTGTAAAAGCTAGTGCAGGGAAATACAAGAAAGAGGTTTGTTTTGTTTTGTTTTTCAAGACTATGAGCTCCAAGGGGTCAAGGATTTTTCTGCTTGATTTCCTGGTTATATCTCCAGAGGCTATAGTAATGGCCAGACACTGAAAATGGTCAGTAAATGTCTGATGTGAGATGGATGGAGGGAGAAGAAAATGTCTGGATCATTTGGCTAACCTTGTAGACACTGGTCCTGTTAACTTAGAAGAGGAAGATTTTTAGTCTACTATTTGACAGGTCACAGTTGAAGCAACACTGGGAAAGTCAAATAGGAATTTCCAGATGGGTGGATAGGACTTAAATGAACCTCAACATCTAGGCAGCAGCATTATTTTAGAAGCCATCAAGGCAGGGTTAGTATCTGCCTTAGTCTGTTCCAGCTGCTATATTGAACATATCATAGACTGAATGCTTTAAATAACACACATTTATTTATCATAATTCTAGAGGCTGAAAGTCCAAGAACAGGATGCCAGCATGTCTGGGTCCTAGTGTGGAGTCCGGTTCTGCCATCTACTCATCATGTATTCCCTTGAGGGAAATAGAAAAGGCACTCTCTGGAGTCTCTTCTATAAAGTCAATAATCCCATTCATTAAAGGTTGGGATGCTGTAACTTAATCATACTCTAAAGCCCCACACCACCAATGTGTAACATAGTGACACAAAGGATTTGGTCTCAATGTGTGAATTTGGAGGGACACAATTTTTTAATATCTAGCAATGTCCAAAGTTTTAGAAGATAGATCATCCAGAAGAAATAAAATGGAGCATAGAGATATGTCTGAAGAAATCTTTTGTTTGCCTAGTAGCTAATTCTATGCAAAGGAAGTTAATCTTTGCTTTCTACATTTTCCCATTACTAACTTCCATTTCCCATTCCAACCTCTGCCTCTCACTCCTTGTCTTTCTTTGCCTTGCCAAGAAAATGACATACAACCATCTTGCTGTATTATGTAGAAATCTAAACAAACATTTGTAGGTATAAGACCTGGAGCACCAACACATACAGACTTCACCCAGAAATCTATATTCTGTTTGATGTGAGTGGTTAATAGGAGTAGCTTAAGTAAATACCACTAATGATAATATGGTTTTGCTTTATGCAACCCTCCACAGGATATTTTCAAAGACATCATCTAATTAATTATCACATCTACTCTACCCAACATCATTTTATCCCAGAGGACAAAATTACAGGTCAACAGCTCTCCCCTCAAGTTGTTCAGTCAAAAAGATGTAGGAATAGAAACGAAAGGCAATTTGTGGTCTCTTCTCTAAGTAACCAATAAATAGCCACTCAGTATTTATATCCCAGGAACTCTGAAATCAAAGAAATTCAAGGAAGGTCCCACCATTGTAGAATCCTGTCTTGAGAGCAGGACAGAGAAGGATGAATGTTTAACACAGTAAGTCAGAACTCCCTCTTGACAATCTGAGTGGTGTGATGGAGTTGGAAAGCAATGTCCAGCATTTTAACATGTTAGCATTCAGATTCAAAACAGCTGCTTTCATGTGGGGGCTTAACCAGAATTAGATAAGCATCATAACATAATAGTTTCAAATTGGTGAACAAACGAATCAAGGGCTTTAGCACACAAACAAAACTGTGGATAATAAACAGTCATTTGAAGCTAGCCTGTGATTCTTGCTTAAGTGGTTTTCCAAAAGGTTTCTGGTCTGGAATTTTTTTTTTAATCTTCAGAAGCACGAATCTCTTAGAACAGTAAAATCATGTTAATGAAGACAGAAGTATAGTAAAGTTAGTGAAGAGAACCAAATGCTATAATCATCTTCTATAAACAGCAAGCTTTGTGGGTCTGGAATATTTTAGTTCATACCACCAGTATTATAGCATGAACCAGAAAGAATAAATATTCTGTGGTGACTTCAACTTGGGTTTAGAAAAATATTTCCACATATAACTGTGAGCTTAAACAAATTACTTAGCCTCTCTGAATACCATTATGCAATGCAATCTTATTCAAGATGTTTTTTAGAACTATACAAATCTGTCAAGACCTGAGAGGGGGAAAAAACAGAATATTTTGAGACAAAGGTAGAATATTGAAGTCAATCTATTGAATACAAGAAAGCACAAAAAAAGAAGGTATCTTAATGAAAAAGCTAAAAATCTCTCTGGAATTCAGACTTTTAATGTTTTCCCCTTTTGATGCAATAAGATGAGAAATTATCTTTTAACTATCATCCAAGGAAAAGTGAAGCAATACATAATAATTTACTGATAAACGGTTTGCCCTGCATCACAAGGTTACTGTTTTAAATCAAACATTGGCATTAATAAAACCATGTTAAGTTCCTCTTGTGTTCCATTGTTGTGCTGGCCCTGTAGCAGATTGAAATGTCAGCTTGTCCCAGACCTTGAAGGAAATGCACAACTCCACCTCCTTCCAAATGTTAGCTGAACTGAGCAAAACTCCTTTATTTCTAAGTACATAATCAATTATTGGTATTGTTTTCAAATGTAGAAAATATATAGCAAAACAAATAAAATATCTTGATGGCCCATTGAAACATGCAAGTCTTAGACATATAAAATGACCAACTTGAAAATTGTACATCAAAAAAAAAAACTTTTCCTTTTGAGTGACAAAAAGTATGAGGAAATTAGTTACTTGACCACAAGCAGGAATAACTTGTTACACAGAAGCATTTGGACAATAATAGCAACAACTAGTCATGTTTGGAGATGTGATGGCTGTTCTTGATTGTCAACTTGACTACATTTCGAAATAACTAAAACCTAAGCCAATGAGTGCACCTATAAGAACCTGATTGATTTATTTAAAATGAGAAGACCCACCTTAATTCTTGGCCACACCTTTTTTGGTAGCCTGTATAAGAACTTGGAAAAGGGAAGCTTGCTCTCTCTGGCTTGCTCTCACTATCTCTGGCCAGTTCATTCCTTCACTGGTGTTAGAGCCTACTTCTTTGGGATTCCAGAGTATACTGAAGACCAGCTGAGACATCCAGCCTCATGGACTCAATAACTACTGGATTCTCTCTGTGTGTGTGTGTGTGTGTGTGTGTGTGTGTGTGTGTGTACAGAGAGATAGAGATTTAGATATTCAGTCTATCGGTTCCATTTGTCTAGAGAACCCTAACAGGAGAGGAGGAAAGAAATGACCGCAGGTGCAGAGGTGGGCTTCCACTCAACAGTCTAAATGGGGAGCAACTGGAATCCAAAACTACAGAATACCCAGCTGCAATGTCAGAGACTCGCTACAGTGACTTGGGCAAGGCTCACATCCTTTGTCATGATAATTAAGTCATTTAAAATGGAAGTGAAGTTGTGTGAACACCAAAACCAAGAAAAGCACTACAGAAAGCATGAATACAAGCACCTTACTGGATGAGACAGAACTGATGGTCATTGCTGTCCAGGAAGCGATAGGATCATGTTTAGGATTTGTCCTAGTCAGGGTTTCTATTGCTGCAATGAAACACCATGACTGAAAAGTAAATTGGGGAGGAAAGGGTTTATTTGACTTATACATCCAGATTATACTTCATCATTGGAGGAAGTCAGAACAGGAACTCAAGGAGGGCTGTTGCAGGAGCTGATGCAGAGGCCATGGAGGGGAGCTGCTTACTAGCTTGTTCCCATGACTTGCTCAGCCTGCTTTCTTACAGAACCCAGGATCACCAGCCCAGGTATGGCACCACCCACTATGGGCCCTCCCCCATTAATCACTGAGAAAATGCCTTACAGCTGGATCTCATGGAGGCATTTCCTCAACTGAGGCTCCTTCCTCTCTGATGACTCTAGCTTATGTCAAGTTGACACATAAAACCAGCCAGTATAGGACTGTATCACTGAGTATTATTTTTACAAAATGTTTAAGGACTGTTTCATAGACTAATAATGTCAATTTATTGGAAAGAGAGATTCCTCAGGTAACAAAATATTTTTAATGGCCATCAAATATCCATTTGGATTAAAGAATAAAAAGTGAAGGCATGTGGTACCAAATAAGAAAAAATACTTCTAAAATTAAGTCAAGCAACCGTTCAAAGGTCTCAGGAGTGATAGCTGACTTCCTCCACTGGGCTATTATAAACATACATAGTCATTTTTCTCCCCAGGAAATTAACCCCTTCCAGGGCAGCCTGTGTGCCAGAACGAGAACTCCTGCAATTTTATGTGAAAACATATCAACAGACCTTTAGGCATGCCATTCCTCACACCATGAACTCCTTGACTTCACTGCTCTATTCAGTCATGAGAGACCATCCTACTTGTATAACTCCAGCAACAGGGCAGAATTTACATACTGGAGAGTATTCAAAGTAAGCCCAAGGATCGCAATGTGCAGTTCCTCACTTGTATGGTGGGTAACCAGCAGAGTATGTTGTGCTCAGAGAACTCTCCTCTCAGTCCTGTGGTTCTTCATCAATGCTATCCCAGGTATCTATGCCATACTCTCTCTTTCTCCAAGTCTCTAACACAGAACAGGCTACCTATTATATCATCACACAATGCCAATGTTTTGCAGTGCCCCTGGGGAGGTGATTGCAAGAATTCCATCACTGTCACTTAGAAGGTGTAGTCTTCTCCACAGTGGTTGATAAATGTACCACTTTACAGGATCTACATGGAAACGTTTAAACGTCCAGTTCATCAGGCGCTAACAGCAGGAAACACAATGATGGCCAAATAGGTAGCTTAGGCATCTCTATCTGCACACTTGAGTGCTGTGGAATGTTCTGTATGGCAAATGTGTTGCTAATAAAATACTGATTGGCCAGTGGCTAGGCAGGAAGTATAGGCGTGGCTAACAGAGAGAATTAAAAAGAACAGGAAGGCAGAGGGAGTCACTGCCTGCCAGCCGCCACCAGGACAAGCAGCTTGTAAAGATGCCGGTAAGCCACGAGCCATGTGGCAAGGTATATATTTATAGAAATGGATTAATATAAGATATAAGGACAGTTAGCAAGAAGCCTGCCATGGCCATACAGTTTGTAAGCAATATAAGCCTCTGTGTTTACTTGGTTGGGTCTGAGCGGCTGTGGGACTGGCAGGTGAAAGAGATTTATCCTGACCGTGGGCCAGGCAGGAAAACTTAAGCTACACTTGAGAGCTTGGGGAACCTCTCAGGATGTCATCATCATGCATTGCTTCCACATAAGAATCAGCTGAGAATCAGTTGTGGCAAATCAAATCTTCAGCATCAAATTGTAGAAACTCCTATGTTAAAATAAACTTTCAAATCTTTAATTAAGGCAAAGTAAGGATTATTTTAAATTACCATCTCTCCAGCAAAGCTTTTAAATTAAACACAGGTGCATATATATGTATACACACATATACATTCTCTCTCTCTCTCTCTCTCTCTCTCTCTCTCTCTCTCACACACACACACACACACACACACACACACACACACACACAGAGAGAGAGAGAGAGAGAGAGAGAGAGAGTTATGAAATTGTAGATGTGCCAAAAGAAACACTTTTCTTGGCAATTGGACATAAAGAATTCATCTTGAAAAGTGTACCTGTAGAAAGTAAAATTATAAGTGATGTAGATAGCATCAGTATAATCCTGTGTATTGCCTCATAAATTGTAAACAGAAATATGAAGAGAAAAAGGTAAGATTATTTCCTAGCAAGCTAAATGTGCAAACATCAGAAACAAATGAAGATGTGACTAACCACGTGGTGAATCAGTGCATGTAACAATGCTGTATGGAAACAGCTGGGGTAAGCTAAATCACGTGAGTACAGGATGGACTCTTCCATTGAGAGCCACTTCTCTCCAAAACTTGCAGTAAAAATGTAAAAAGCTGTGAAACAAAGTTGAAGCGACAGCTCCTGAAGCCAGATCCTTGAGAATGCAGGCGATCGGACAAGCAATTAAATTGTTTAATAGTTTTTGACTCATCCCAATTTTAACTACATGAAGATAGAAAAGAGATGGCTTTCTAATATGTGGATTCTGCACCCTTAGGGATCTTAGTCACAGAGAAATCCTTACAATCTTGGGTAGGGGTTAAGGAAGTGGTTTCACTTGTTTTCACCTTTATTTCTAACTTAAAGTTTTGAATCCAACATCAAGGTCAGCATCCCAAATATTTCATTTTTAGTAGCTTAATTTATACTAAATTATAACATATTAGACAGCAATACTTCAAACAACTTTTCTGATTTAAAAAGAAGCCTAGTAGTGCAATGCAATATGAATATTGTCATGTACAGGCCATGACAACAGAGACACATTTTGAACATACTGAATGCTCTACAACACATAATATAACTTTCCTTCCTTTTTTTAAATATTGGACTGTCACGGCTTTTTATCCATTGAAACTTTTATAAATGTATACAATATATCTTTCCATTTTGTTTGTTTGTTTTGGGGAGACAGGTTTTCTCGGTGTAGCCTTGACTGTCCTGGAACACTCTGTAGACCAAGCTGGCCTCAAACTCACAGATCCACATTCCTCTGCTGGGATTAAAGGCGTGTGTTGCCACCACCCAGTGATGTATACAGTATATCTTAATCATACCCCCACTCCCTCCCTTTGCTACCCCAGCCCTCTCCTTCCCAATATATCTCCCTTTCCACTTCAAGGCCCCACCCCTGGCTGAGGAGCTAATGAATGCTACATGAGGGAGAGACACTTTTCTTAGAGGGAATTGCAGTTGAACATTCCCGCTGCACCAGTGGCTAACCCCACAGTCATGCTCATGCGTATGGGCAGCATTCATTGGTCTTAGTAGGTTATAAATCTTTTCCTTCTTAACGCAAAAACAAACATGCAATATGTGGTTCATTTACTCCGAAGATTATGGGGACTTCAGTATTTGAAAGGCAAGTGTGACTTTTATGTACTTTTGGTTGCTCATTCCATGGGTTGCAAGTCAAAAAACATAGAACATTTTCAAACAAACAAACAAAGTTGTCACTATGAATGTAGCAGTCACTCACTCTGATACTTGATGGAAGCAAAGCAATTACAGAGAAAACTGGAAGCATGCCTATTGACTGGTAAAAGTCATCTATCAGAGGAAATAAGCAGGAAAAAAATTCAATTGCTATTCTTATTCACACCCACTACGGTGAAGACCCCTTTGGTAAATAAGCCAATGTTTTTCCTCTGCCTCTCAAAACTGTCTCCCAGAAACCAAAAGAGAAGGAAAATGTAGTTGTGTTTTTGTTTTTACTCTTTTGGCTCCTTTGCTCTTTGAGTCTCTTAGAGGGCCCACCACCCAGCTACCAAGTAAATACATGGAAACTTACTCTTTCTTATTTATGAATGCCCGGGCTTAGCTTGGCTTACAGCTTTTATTAACTTGAATTATCCCATCTACCTTTTGCCTCTGAGCTTTTATCTTTATTCTATATACCTTTCTCTACTTCTTACTCCATGGCTTGCTGTGTAGCTGGGTGGCTGGCCCCTGGTATCCTCCTCTTCTCCTCCTCCTCTTGTTCCTTGATTCTTCCTTCCCAGATTTCTCCTCCTATTTATTCTTTCTGCCTGCCATTCCCGCCTATTTCTTTCTCCTGCCCAGCTATTTACCATTCAGCTCTTTTTTAGACCAATCAAGTGTTTTAGACAGGCAAAGTAACACAGCTTCACAGAGTTAAACAAATGCAGCATAAAAGAATGCAGCAATCTTAAAATGATATTCTACAACAAGAAAGATCCATGGAGAAGCCAATGAATTGTACATCCCTTAGCAAATGTCAGTCCCAACAGTGATTCTTTAGGCTTTCTGGGTTTCACAGAACAGAGATCCAAGAGCAACAAATGATAGTGGCCTCAGTGCATGAGCAGCAGCTGAGACACTGAAAACTAAGTCTTAGCCTTTCAGAACAAGGATCATGGCAAGAGCCAATTCAGACGGGAAGCAGTTTTCCAAATAGGATGCAAACCAAGGGGGAAGCAATGCACATTAGAACAGACAGCACACAGGAGAGAATTTATGTCTTTGAGAGGTGGGGTTTGGGAAGAAGAGTATGTGTTTGTATGTGTTCATGTATGTGCAGGAGAATGTATACTTGTTCAAGGGCATATGCATATATGTGCATCTGTGTGTGGACCACAGAGATCAGCCTCAGGTGTTGTTCCTCAGGTGCTACCCCCTTATTTGGGGGTACAGGGTCTCTCATTGGCCTGGAGTTCAGTGAGTAGGCTGCTCACTGCCGGGTTCTAAGAATACACCACCATGACCAGTATTTTTAACATGAGTTTTAGGAATCAAACCCAGGTCCCAAGCTTGTATGACAAGCACTTTTCTTATGGAACTACCATCCTAGCCTGGAATCTGTAGGTTGGTTTTTGTTTTGTTTTGTTTTTTGTTTTGTTTTGTTTTGCTTTGTTTTGTTTTGTTTTGTTTTGTTTTGAGAAACAGTAAAGAAATAACTTTTGGAAGTCAGTAATAGCTACTGAAAGAGGATGATTCCATGCCGCCAACTCAGATGCCCTAATGTGTTAAAGCACTTACTGCAGTCACGTGGAAACTAGAGGACGACTAGTAAATATGAATTCTTTCCACAGAAAGACCAAAGACTAATTGAAAGCTGGCACATCTTAAGGATAGTTTATTCAGCCTGTATTCATTTCTGATCATTGTTATATTTACCAAAATCAAACTTTCAAAGCAAGATCCTGGAAGAAAGATGTGTTTTTCTCACAGCCTCACAATGTAAAGTACATATAATCCAAAGTCCATTGCTGATTAAGGAGACATTCTAGCAAAAGGAGGTAACGGTGCAGATGCTGCTGAGGATGCTACCCTCCAAAGAACCCTCTGGATTCTTAGGCTGCAATATCACAAAGGTGAGCATTCCTCAGCTCATTCATCCATTTATTCAACAGGATATATTTCATGCATACTCATGGCTGGCTAGTGTAAAATGGACAGAAGGAGCACAGAGCACATAATGAGATAATATATGTTAAAATCTTTTGAAAAGTACCAAATGCCACAGAAATGCCAAAGTTGATGGTGATGGTAATGCAATCATGAGCTATTGGGGAAAAGTTCTTTAAATAAAGGAAAATCATTTCTGACTATGAAAGTATAGAAAAGCAATCATTTGTTATTATAATCTTTTAAGATTTTTCAACTAGGTAGTAAGAGATTCTGTACAAGGACTCCTTTTCCATCTCAAATCAGTTAATATGGGATTATAAGGGGATGTTTTGTTTGAATAGGAAAGCGGCAACAAGAAAACATACCTTGGTGTAGAGAAGCCTTAATTAGAATCATCTACCTGAACACTTTCACACATCACTCAAAAGAGACATCAGGGTAAAGTATTCCTATTTACAGACACTCCCCAACTTCTGCACTCTGGCTGCCATCAATCAGGGCTTATGAAGCCATTGCATCAAAATTGACAAATAAGTGTAATTATCAAAGATAAAAGGGAAGGACAAGGGGAAACCCATAGAACAAAGGTTGTGAGAGGATGGCTTCCAGTGGAAAAACATGTTTGCATATGAACTCAGTGCTACTACTCATGCTGTCTGCTCTCAGTTGGTTTATGTGAATGATTGTTTTGACAGGTGTCAAAATGTTTTGAAATGCTTAAAACCTGCCATTGAAATAAAAGTTTCTTGTGGAGAAGTGTGTGTCCTGGTGTTTGTGAAGTAAACATTGCCATTGGAGGAATCAATGCAAATCAGTATTTTTTTCTTTGGAAAGAAGAAGAGAAAGCGCCAATAAGAAAGGGTGATCCTTACACATGTCTGAAGCTTGAGTGTCTTCTTGTTGAGCAATGTGAAAAGATCTGTCTTATCACACAGCACCCACCAGAGCTGGGCAGTATATGTGTCCTTCAAATATAAGAAGCTTAGTGCAAAGATGGGCTGGGAGAACTGGCTTTGCACTACCTGGAGTCACAAATAGGAGACTGGGTCACTGTCTAATAAACAGCTTTTTTCCCTGAGTAGAACTACAATGATTCTCTTACAATCATTAGGCTGCCAAGCTAATAAAATGTGACCAGTGAGTAGTAATGGAGAGCAGAGGAATCATGCATGAAAAATGCTACACATGGAGAGAGAGAGAGAGAGAGAGAGAGAGAGAGAGAGAGAGAACTATATAGGATGAACCACAAAATTGGGGACATGTTGTGTGTGTCCTGAAGAGACATCTAACATCAACTCATCCCAGGTTAGGAACCACTGGCAGACCAAAGCATGGATGCTGCCAAAGTCCAATTTGGTAAACCAATGAGTTTTGCTGGGGTTACATCCAGAGGTTAGTCAGTTTACCTGCTCTCTGCTTCTTCCAGGGAGCTCAGCTTGTCTGAGAGGGAAGCTCAGCAGTCTTCGGTGCTTATATACTTAACATGCCTGGGACATGGAGTGATCTGAAGAATCTGGTCAATTTCAAGTACTTCTGAATCTATATCAAGTTCTTCACTTCTGTAGGATGGGCCTTTCCCCCGCTCCCAGGACAGCCTGTTGTTCCTCCCTGTGTATTAACAAGCTTCTCTCCAGGTTGGGCAGTTTTGTCTCAGAAGAAACCGACAGGGAAAATGTATATGTAGCCATGCAGAGCCTCGTCCAGGTGTGTGCTTTGTCCTCCAAGTTTGGGATACCACAAAAGTTTTCCAGCATAAATGAAGTTAAGGTAGAAGTAAAGAGAAGAATTTTATTTTAAAGTTCTCTTTGGCTGCATGGTAGAGAAATGGCCCCAAATGAACCCTGAGCAAATGACCTTTTGTGGAACAGAAGTCAGACAAGGTACATCAAGCCATAGAAGTGATAGATAGGACTTACGCAGTGATTCTCAACCTCCCCCATATGGTCCTTTAGTATAGCTCCTCATGTTGTGGCAACCCCTACCAGAAAGCTATTTTGTTGCTACCTTATGACTGTAACTTTGGTACTGTTATGAATCATAATGTAAATATGTTTTATGCAGGATATCTGATATTTGACCCCCAAAGGGTCATGACCCTCATTGAGAGCTGCTGACTTAGAAGGTGACAGGCAAAACGGACATTATATGGAACTATTTTTAAATATTTTAATAAGTACACAATGTAGATTTAAAAACTTTTGTCTTCTCATATTTTGAAGGCCTGGCTAACAACCAGGTCACCCCTCTGTTGAAGAAATAAGAACTAAGAGTTCTTCTAGAACTCTCTTGAAGAATACCTACTTGGGACTTAAACACTAAGCTCTGTACAGCTTTCCTAACCATCTCAAGGTCAGGTACCAAATGATCAAAACAATTCTTAACAATGACATATCCAAACTAGCTTGTTCTAAGCCATGTGCCCTGCCTCCCCAGTTCGTGGATAGCACAACAGATGCCCCTGCCAATGGTGTACCCTTACTTCTGCTGTCTGAAAATGCTGGTGCTTTCTCACTTGGTCCCATATGCTATGCGATGCTGTGTTCTCTCTTGAGAATCGTAAGTAGACTATAACTATTTTGCAGATCACTGATGAGGCGGTCATGTGGTTGGGTTTACAACCAATGAGAAGGCAGAACAGAAAGTCTTTATAAAGACAAACACACAGGAAGTAGCTCTCTTTTGGAGAGATAGGACCACCGCGAGAGGAAGGGTAAGGTTTTTAGCTCTTAGCTATTGCTCTGACCTCTTGGCTTTCTTCTTTGCATTGGTTCTGTGTTTCTTATTGAATAAGACGGTTACTTCTACATTTGGTGCCCACGTGGCAAGAATCCATTAAAAACTGCTTGCCTTGGCTTGGCAGCAGGTCCAGTTTCCTGCCTGGGCAGCCTGGCTCCCTAGCTCAGGCCCAGGTCGGCTTGGTCTCAGGCCGGACTGACCATAGCCCCAAGTGGTTAGCTGCAGCTGGAGCTACTTGCTTAAAGCCGGTGCTACAAACAACTCAGGCCTGCCCTGCCGAACAGGGCCCCTGCCTGTAAAGCCAATGCACGTGGTCGGAGCTTAAGGAAGCCGGAACTCAGGCTTGACTCGCTCAAGTGGGAACATGTGGCTGAATTTAAGCTTTTAGCCAGAACTTGTGGCTATGCTTTCTTGCTCTCTCTCTCTCTCTCTCTCTCTCTCTCTCTCTCTCTCTCTCTCTCTCTCTGCATTCACACCTCAGACACTAGGTGGCTGTTTTGAAATTCCCTCGGATTTCTGCTGTTCTACACAGACTTGGTAAGTCAATTAACATATCAGATATTTTAAAGGAAACTATTTAAAAGAGAATTTTTTCCACATTAAAAAAAATGGGTTTTATGTGTACATTGGAAGAAAATTGGGCTTTGTTTGAAATTTTAGGCAGTCTGACAATGGAACAACTATATGAGAAGATTAATATTGACTGAATTATGCACTTTATTACTTTTCTTATCCTCATTTTACTATTTAAAAAGATAGTCAATTTAAGCGCCAGGATAACAGTTTTAGAAAAACCTATTAAATCTGTAAAAATGAATTATAGAGAAATTCAAATTCAGACAGAAGAAATTAACAGTGAAGTTGTTTCAAGATTGGATCATAAGGTTACAGAAAGCAAACCCGTTTTCACACAGTAACCCTTAATTTATCCGGTAACCATACAGCAACTACCTGATCAAGGGAATACACAAAACATTTGGACTCCAACAGAAATGTTAGATTTACAAAGGTTTAAGGAGGCAATAGTATCTTATGGCATGCATTCCCCATATGTGAAGCAAATGTTAAACACCTGGTCAACTTGTAATAGGATTATACCACAGGACTAGCGGGAGCTGACACAGGCTGTTTTAGAACCCGGACAAAAGCTTCAGTGGCAAATGTGGTTAAATAGGAGGCTAAAAACATAGAAAAACAATGGAGGGATAAAGGTATACAAGTCTTCCAGGATCAGCTTATTGGAGAAGGCCAATATGCTTCAGTACACACACATTGTTTATGTGATATCCAAACCTTAATTCTATGTCAAATGGCAGCCTTAATGCATGGGGCAGAGTTGAGGAACCAGGAAAGAAAACTGAGTCATTTACAAAGGTTATACAGGGCCCAAAAGAATCTTTCACAGATTTCTTACAAAGATTGACTTCAGCAGTAAAGAGAATGGTCCCAAATTCAGAAGCCAGTCAGATAATAATCAAATCTTTGGCTTTTGAGAACGCAAATGCAGCATGCAAGAGAATAATCAGGCCATTAAAGGTAAGATCTGCACCTTTGGAAGATTGGATTAGAGACATGGTTAATGTTGAGGCTTATGACCATGATGAAATGTGGGTAGGAGAAGCAATTTCAATAGGTTTGAGGAATGTTAGATGTTTTGGATATGGAAAGCAAGGACATTTGAAAAGGGACTGTAAACAGGTCATTCCTAGAAACAATGTTTCTTCAAGGAACACTGGTAACAGAATGTCCCTTCCTTCTGGAGTATACAGAAGGTGTGGTAAGGGAAAACACTGGACAAACGAATGTAGATCAACAAGGGACAGCCAAAGTAATCCTTTGCCTCAGTTTTTGGGAAACTCCCAGAGGGGCGTCAGGCAGGCCGCCACAGCAAATCCAGTTCAAACCTTTCCTGCAATTGTAGAGGAAAACCCTACTTAGAGCAATTAAATAACCAAATGCCTATTGGAATAAATCATGCTGGTCAGGATGATGAAATAGAGAGAATAGAAAATTCAGGAAAAAACATAAAGAGTTGCCATTTTTTTTGGCAAACTTCTATTAATGAACAAAGACCAAAATTAACAATAAAAATAAATGGTGTTTTGTTATCTGGTCTGGTAGACACAGGTGCGAACGTTACCATAATTGCACCAGAATTTTGGCATCCAACTTGGCCTCTTCAGGAGGCAAACGTTGAACTGTTAGGAATTGGGACATTATCTCAAGTGAAACAGAGTGCAAGATGGCTCGAATGTATAGGTCCAGAAGGACAGAGAGGAAAATTAAAACCATATGTGGCTAACATAGCTATGAACCTATGGGATCAAGACCTGTTGCAACAATGGAATACTCAGATTAACATCCCTCCAATCTCAGAAACAAATCATAAACTAGCACACGTTTCTGAGAGAAATATTAGAGGATATTATTCTAATGAGGGTCACCAGCCATCCATATTATACAAGAACAGGGCATAACAACTGATGATCTTCCCAAAACACCAACAGCTCTACCTTTAAAATGGTTAACAGACAAGCCTGTATGGATTCAGCAGTGGCCTTTAACAACAGAGAAACTCCAGGCTTTTGAAGAGCTGGTAGAAGAACAGTTAAATGCTCAGCATATTGAAGAATCAACTAGCCCTTGGAATTCTCCTGTATTTGTTATTAAAAAGAAATCTGGTAAATGGAGAATGGTAACAGACCTTAGAGCAATTAACAAAGTAATTCAGCCAATGGGCTCCCTACAATCTGGAATTCCTTTGCCTACTCGGTTACCAAAAGGATGGCCTCTCATAGTTATTGATTTAAAAGACTGTTTCTTTTCAATACCCTTACAAGAAAAAGAGAGAGAGATTTGCTTTCACAGTGCCTACTTATAATAATTCTCAACCAGTTAAAAGATTTCAGTGGAGGGTCCTCCCACAGGGAATGTTGAATAGCCCTACTCTGTGCCAATATTTTGTACAACAGCCATTGGAAGTGGTA
>CABHPQ010163217.1:0-41252 GCA_902168405.1 Peromyscus aztecus | reverse complement strand
CCATCACCAGCTGTGTAGTTCTCCAAAACTGTCTGAAAGTTACATTCCTTCACACTGTCCTTTCACTATGAAGACAGAGGAGAGAAAGATTAATCATTGGTGGTTAATTTCATGCTACTTTGATGGAGCCAAGAGATGCCGAAATAGTTGGCAAAATGGTAAGTCTGGGTGTGTCTGTGATGGTATTCCTGGAGAAGATTCACTTGGATCAGTAGACCATGGAAAGCAGATGGCCTGCCCCACTTGGGTGGGCACCACCCAACTTGCTGAGATTCCCTGTACAACCGAAGGAGTCATGAAGAACAGATTCTTTCTCCCTGCTTGGCCTATGATGCACCTCTTCTCCAGCCTTTGGGTCCAGCACTCCAGGTTAATGGGACCTCATATTTCGACTAAATTTATCCACTGGATTTCTTGACTTTTCAAGTTGCAAGTGATATTTTGTGGGACTTGCTGAGCTCCGTAATCACATGAACCAATCGTGTGTGTGTGTGTGTGTGTGTGTGTGTGTGTGTGTGTGTGTGTGTGATACAAATACTTCCTGACTCCTATAGTATATCCCTATAAGCCCATTACAAATACGTAAGTCAGACATGTGTGATACACCGCGCCTACCACACATCGTAGCTTAGCAGCATGGAGTGCTGTAGTGTATCAGTTGGCAGGTTCTAAACAGGGCTCCCTATTCTATGGAGTCTACAACTCTCATCCTGGAACTGGTAGATATGAAGAAGGCATTAGCTTCTCTGGGTCATCCTGGGAAACTACTGTGATGATGATTCGGGATGTGGTTTAAAGACAGTCATTTTCCAGGCAGAAGAGGCACCAAGTACCGTCCCTAGAGGAAGGCAGGGGTCCAGGAGCTGGCGCTGGAAGAGCCATAGAACACTCATGTCTGTTCGATCTTTGCTTTGGGGCCTCGTCGTCTCACAATCACTCACAGTCGTCTCTGCGGTGTGGCGATGGGAATGAACCCCGTGCAATAGGAGTGTGTCTGTGCAGATACAGTTCTATCTGTGAGCTCAGGCTGCCCTACTGAATGGCCACTGGTGAGGTCTGGCCAACAGAAGGTGTATGTGTGAGATGGAAGAGCAAGGCTGGTACCCTGCTCCCCTCCCTGCCTGGGCAGCAGCTCTTCTCTGTGGGTGACCCTGCCCTGGACTCTCTGTGACTTCCAGATTCCAAGCATAGTAGATTCCTAAACCACTAATCAGTTAATTCATTCGGGCTCTCAATATGTTGCCCAGATTGTTGTCGAGTCTACAATCCTCCTGCCTCAGCCTCACAAAGACTGTGTTTGTGCCCCTGGCCTATCCTGGATTTCTCTGCCTGCACAGCTGGGGCTCTTGACACCCTCCGTGATTGGCTGTTCAGCATCTCCTTTGCTTTGCTCTGGCCATTCTCTACATTTGAGTCTCAGACTCTTCGTGATTCAGGGTCCGAAGTACCCTCGCTCATTTACAAACACTAAGCACATTATCTCTTTCAGGTACCATCATCAGAAAAGGCTTGTATTCCAACCCAAAAGGAACACATTTAGGAAGGCAGCCTCTCTTCTGCACTCAGACCTGTGGAGAACACAGCTCAGCCAGACTCTTCCACCCTGGGGCAGCCAGCCATATCCTGGATCTGGGACCAAGTGAGTTGGCTATAAACTACAGTGACCTTTCAAAATACCACAGGGCCAGGCCCTAGGGCATCTCACAGTAATTGACTATGGGTTTTGCAGTCAATTAAGAATATTTTAAACACCCTGTTTCTTGCTAAGAATTAATAATTTTAAGGCTATTATTTAAAAAATGACTATATAAGCAATTCTGTTTTCAGAATTATTCCACTTCTTGTTTTAATTCTCATTTTTCTCTGATACATACAGGATTGTGATTCAAACAACTATACATTGTCCAAATTGCCTTTGCCCTAGTTTTACTTCGTAATTTCTGTGAATTCAAGATGGAAAGTCCAATTTAAGAAAATACATGATCCCAAGGTTCCCAAATGTGCAACATGACTCACCTCAGCCTTTCTGTGATTCGGAAGATGTGAAGTCCACACAGAAGCGTCACATGGACCCATAATTATTGATCCCTGAGGACTCAGACCATTTCAGCAGGAATAAAGCAGACAATGGACATGGTGGGGGAACTTTGTCGTTTTGATGAAGCCCACACTTTTAGCACAGAATGAAAAAAAAAAAAAAAACAGACTCAAAGGCATGTAGGACAAGCTTCTTTTCTCTAAAGGTGGTTCTATGGCTGAGCTGGTGTGTACACATGTCCAGGGCATGAGGATGCATGTGGGTCTGTGTATGCTCTTTCATATTTCCTTCCTTGCTGAGTGAAAGGGAAGAGTGTTATCCCCAGTTTGCTGCTGTTGTTAGACAACATGAAGGTCAATAGAGACTGGCTGAACTTGGAGATTCTCACTGCTCGTGAAACTGAGACTCACAGACAATCTGAGAGAGAAGAGCAAAAGGAGAAAGGAAACCGTGATGGCGGGGCACAGGGACTTTTTTTTTTTCTTGAGAAAGTGAATAATGTCATCGTTGATTTAATTAGCAGATTCTAGATGTGCTGACAAAGGAGGTTTTCTGGGGAGATGCACTGTGTTGTGTCAATGGTCTGAGTGATTAGGCAGAGCCGAGTTCCCGGTAATAACAGACGAACAACACAACTCGCCAAACCTCAAACAGTGCATAAATCAATTTGCTGGGAATTAACCACTTGCTTCAAAATTAGGGGTTACTTGACAAGGTTTCAGTGGTCGGGTTGTCACGGGCTTGTATTTCTAGCTGGAACTTATCTACTATCGATACGGAAGTATCTCATGACTGCAGACTGATCCCAGGGAGGCAGAAGAGCCCGAGCAGGAAGGAGAGTTCCGGGGATAAAAAAAGGGAAAATGCTTGCTTTCCCAGCCGGTCATGGTGCCAGATGCTCCTGATGTTAGCAGGGGCATGGTGAATGAGGGGCTGTGTTTTAGAAGTCTTTAGAGGTCACATGACCCCTCTCCTAAAGAGCTTAACAATTTGTTAAATGCAATGCCTGAAAGTGAACCCTGGCCCCGATAAATTAATGGAAAGCAGAAAGGCATCCCGAGGTCACTCAGCTGGGGACTAAATCCATCACATCCTCAGGGCACAATGCTGTGAGCCTTCAGGATAAATGCTGGGACCAGACACTCCCAGGGCATTCTGCTCTAAGGGAGGAAGAGGAAAAAGCCAAGCATTTCAAAGACCAGGCATTTTCCATAGTAGCTGAAAAGCTAAAATTGAAACTAGCATGCCATCCATCTATACCACTCCTGGGCATATACCCCAAGGACTCTATTTCCTGCTATGGAAATACGTGCTCATCCATGTTCATTGCTGCTTTATTCCCAGTAGGCAGGAAATGGAAACAACCTAGATGTCCATCAATAGATGAATAGGTGGTGACAGTGTGGTACAGATGAGGCAGGGAAGCAAGGAGAATAGCTGGGCTACCTGGGACTGTGCTTGGTTTTGCATTATACTCCCTTCTAACAATGCACTTGGACCCAAGCTCCTTCACCTGCATGCACTGTGCACACCCCCACCTCCATGAACAACACAGCTAGTGACCTCTGACTCACTCCTGTCTGAAAACTAGGATTTGTTTTGTCCCCACTAACTTCCATTAAACTCAGTTTCCATTCAAATATGTTTCCAAAGCATCTGGGTAGGATGAATGGAAAGGACAATCCAGTCCAAATTTGTTTTAGGTGCATAGAGAATAAGGCCAATTGTGCCCTGAATTTACCATCTCATGCCTATGCATGATTAAGAGTGAATATGATTAAAACCAGATGCATTATGGGAAAGGACATGCAAAGCAGGAAAAATGATTATATGACCTAATACATCACTTGAAATAGCAAAGCACCCAAACCACACCCCTTAGTAACTAAACTCCTTCTCTTGAACGCCATTCAAAGAAAATTTATACATATATAACTATATATTATGGATTATACATATATATGTATATATTATATATGTCTTATATATAGTATATTACATATAGTTTATGTATATATATATTAATGTAGGGAGTGTATGTCAATACAAGGAAACTATATAGAAAGGGGCTTTAAGGGAGAGGGGTGGGAGGGTGATAGGACATTTGTGATAGGAAACTAGAATGGGGATACTGGATGTGGAAGGGTAGAAGCAGGGGTTGGGGCAGAGAGATGGGGAAGAGGAGGAGACAAGGGGAAGATTGATCGAAACTAAGCGTGTATGAAAATGCTGTAAGGAAACATGTTACTTTATAAACTGATAAAATAAAACACCAATATAAACCTCAGCAGCAGTAGCAACAGCAGGAGGCCAGCCAGAGAACACCCTAGGAAGGGGCGGGGTCTTCCACCAGATTCCTCATGTGACATGCTAACTGTTCAGTCAGCCTTTTCTTGACCCATAGTTAACTTGTTCCTGGAATTTACAAGTGTACCTGCCCATGAACACCTCTTTGTCCTACAAGAATACCCCAAAAATTCTGTTGTATTTAACTTGTGATAATCCACATTCCTTATCATCAACATTCCTTATCAAGCTGGTCCCCAGGGCCAGAACCCAGCAAAGGTGTCTGGCATGATGGAGATGCAGGAACCATTCAGCATCATCTCTGCTGTTACAGTGTGTCCAAATCATCAGCCGTGTGTGTGTGTGTGTGTGTGTGTGTGTGTGTGTGTGAGAGAGAGAGAGAGAGAGAGAGAGAGAGAGAGAGAGACTCTCTTTTCCCTTCCCTACTATTTCCTTTAGTTAATAATACTTTGCTTTCTTTGCTAAGTCTTTAAATGTAAATAAGCTTCCTTTTCTTGCTTGGGATTTCTGAAAAGAGGTTTGTTGTTTTTATATTTGACTCAGTTTACCTTCTGATAGGCTCCTGAGCTTTACATGTAAAAGCAATGGCACCTTTCCCTAGAAGAATCCCAGACATCTATTCAATAGAAGAATCCCAGACATCTATTCAATTCCTAGGTGCCCAGCTTAAGAATTTTGAGGTCAGTTTAAACACGATGAGTCTACCTAGTCAGTTGCTAGAGTAACATGTGCTTTTTCAACTGTTGGAGAGTTTCATACCATTATCCTTTGCTATCTCATTCTTTATCTTCCTTTGCCCAAGTTCTATCATTAATCAGTAAAGTCCTCAGTTTCATTGAGGACACAGCTCCCTTATTCTGATGTCAATGTTTTCACATGGAAAATATTTTTGATATTCAGTTATAAAATAGAGCAGAAGCATCCATTATTCCAGATCTTTCCCCAACCCTCTCTAAAGACTACTTTAATTATATCTATGGTCTTCTTGGGAAAAATATTTCAGAATCTCTAACCAATTAAAAACACAGCTTTATTAGTATACAATTTACACTCCATAGAACAATTACCTGTTTGATTACAAGTCAATTCATTTAGTAAATTTACATAATTGCACAATTACTACCCAAATCTGACTTTAGAACATTTCTATGATCTCAGAAGACCCACTGGTGGTCATTCCTTGCATCAGCCCTAGGCAATCACTACTCTACTTTCTGCTTTTTTATAGATGTGCTATTGTGAGCATTTTGTGTACATAGAATCATGCAGCATGTGGCTGGTGGTGACCAGCTTCCTTCACTTAGTACGCTGTTTCTGAGATTCGTCCACACTTGTACTAGTGCTATCTTCCTTTGTATAGCTGTGTGGTATTTTACCCTGTGGATCTACCCTATCCTGCTTCTCTGTCAGAAGTGATGAGGCTTTGAGTTGATTCCTTTCTAAGTCATAATTTTACACAGATGCCTGATCCTTCAAAAACAAGCCTAATTTATGGTTCCTTCTTTTGCTGACAGAAGACATGAAGTTTGTGTACAGTAGGCAGCCCACAGGTTCTTGATTATATACAAATATATATCCCCACAATGCATGATCCCCTTCGTCCACATTTTATATAGACAGTTCTTCTCTATCTAGCTTCCAAAAGATAATTCATCAAGTCAATCAACTGATTCCCTTTATTTAAAAAAATGGTACACAGGTAAAATTTGACATCTTGATCTGAATTTGAGCAGAGAGAAATCAATATAATTGATACAATGCATCCTGGACAATCTCACTCTGAACTCCATCCCCGGACTTTTTAAGAGTGGGAATAGCACCCACTCTTAAACACTGAATCACCTCCCCCACCCCATGTGTACTCTTTGCTTAGTCTGGACTGCAAATACCTTTGGAATAGCGTGAGTCCCAAATGCTGGAGATAATGATCCCAGGCCAAGCCTGAGCCTATAACAATAGTAAAAATTTCCCACTTGTGTGTGCACACTCTGAGACTTCCATCTAGCTTCTAAGAAAGACAGTCCCATCTGCCTTATCCAGCAAGAGTTTATTGTGGCCTAAATAATTTTCCACTAAGAAAACTCAAACATCTTATATGATAGTTACTGAATTTTGGAGAGTTGAATTTTCTTAGTTTGATTTCTATTCTGTCATAAAACACTCACCAAAGGAATCCTGGGAAGGAAAGGATTTATTTCATCTTATATTTTCAGGTAACAGTCCATCACTGAAGGAAGTCAGGGTAGGGACCTGAAGCAGGAACTGAAACAGAAACTGTGGAGGAACATGATTGGATTGCTACGAGTCTCACATTCAGTTACCTTTCTTATACCGTCTATGACCCCTGCCAGGACTGACACCACTCACTGTGGGCTTTGCCCTCTCCCGCCAATAATTAATAAAAAAAAAATACTCCATAGACTTGCCTACAGCAAGATCTTATGGAGGGATTTTCTCAACTGAGGTTCCCTCTTCTCAGATGACTCTATCTTGTGTCAGGTTGACATTAACACCTGACCAAACCAAAACCAAACCCCATCAATACATGGATGCTTGCAACATGTTTATGGCATCTCACTCTTCACATCCAAAGTTTGCTGCTGCACTTAGTAGTTGCATGTGTGTGTGTGTGCGCGTGCGCATGCACGCACGCGCGCGCGCACACACACACTTGTGCTCATATATGTGTATGAGGACAATCTTGCCTGTCTTAACTGGGTGCTACACCCATCTTGTTTTCTCAGGCACTGTCTCTAATTAGCCTGGAGCACCTGAGTCAGGCTAGACTTGCTGGTTGATGAGCCCCAGGGATCTTCCTCAGCACTGAGATTTTAAGTGTACACTACCAGCCACTATGTTCAGACTGTTGGTTTTTTTAAAGTAAGTATTGGGGATCAAACTCATGCTTTCCCAGAAGGTACTTTACTGACTGAACCAGCTCCCTAGCCACCAATCAGTGGCCCTACTATGTCGCTTTTTGGCAGGTTAGCCCTGCCAAAGCTCTTGCATCCATTGCTAACCACACTCCTTTTCTCTGCACGACTTTCTTCTGAATCACCAATGTGTTCCCTTTCAGAGACCTCTAGAGCCTAGAACATTCCTTTTGTCCAAGGAGGAAGCAATGTGGAGAATGGTTACCGAAGACAAAGACCTCTTGTCATCTGCCTATGAGCACATCTGCTTCCCATAAATCACAGCCGGGCTGGTGAGCTGACGCAGTGGGGATGGGCGCTTACCATCGAGCCTGATGACTGGAGTTTGATCCCAAGGAACCACATGGAGAGAGGAGAGAACCAGCTCTTGAAGTTATTCTCTGATCTACACACACGCGCGCACACACACACACACACACACACACACACACACACTCACTCACTGTGGCACATGTGCAGGTGCATACCCAGACAGATAAAAATAAATAAATCATTAAAAAAACAGTGAGAAATTCTTCACTAGAAGGAATCCAGAGTGTCCCACCCCTGTCCTTGCTGGTACTATACTCTCATGAGGACATTTGGCTCTGAAGATGCTTCTGAGACAGCACCCACCCCTCCCCATGGAGAACCTCTTCTTTCTAGCAAATAGCTGCAAGAACAAATATAGCTCCCAATGAAGGCAGTGAGAAACAACGAAAGCACAAAATCCATTTATTTACATGGCAATGTTAAGATTATAATGAGGGCAAGAAAAACATTCTGAAATTTATCAATTCTTGTGACAACTTTGAGACGTCAGCAAGGAAAGTGGCAGCGTGTCCGAAACCAGCTCACTGTCCAACAGACAGTGAGACACCGCAAACTAGCACGTCATTCATCTCCCTGCTGACAACCCCGAGGCTGGAGTGAGAGCAGAAAAGGTTACACAATTAACCCATTCCTGTCAGAAATCATCCTGAGAGGGTATCCTCAGAATGACTTATAATAATGACCCCACTAAGGTGAGTTACACATCCACTTCAGACCACTGTGGGATGAGAGTTTGGTTGGCCTGACTCCAGCTAACGGTCAGGTTTACCTTCTACTCCCCTTCCCCCTCCTCACATCACCTCCCCTCTCCTGCCCTGCCCTCCCCTCTCTTTTCTTCCATTTTGTCCTCACCCTGATACTGACAGTTGGATCTAGGGCCTCCTACACCAGTGGCCTACCAGTCAGCTCTATCCTCAGCCTTCTTTTTGAGTCAGGATCTCATTAAGCTTCCCAGCCAAGATTTGAACTCAGTCTGCAGTCCAGGGAGACATTGAACAACCCTGGAAGTCACTTTATATCCTGGGTAGACCTTTAATTTAGATCTTGACTTAATACCCTTCTCACTAGTAGCTGGGATCACAGGCCTGTGCCACCTGGCCTGACTTTGTGTTTGTTTATAACAAATGAAATTTAATTTGTGCTGATTTTAAAGATGAGGCAACAGTTCAGCCATTCCAGGAAAGCTTTATTTAAACATTTCAAAGCACTCTGTCCACCTGTGTGCCTTAAAGGGTAACTCAATATGATAGAAGCAAGCTTTGTGTAGGACAAAAGCCTTCATTCTAGAAGCATCCATAAGGATGAAAGGTGTAGAAAGATACAGAGGCCAGAGATAACTGGGTCATTGCTGCTGCACTGATGCAAACTTCTTAGGAAAATATGGTTTGAATTACTTGAGCTAACATCTATTCCCCCACTTAGCTTTTCAGACCAGTGTGACTTCACAGGGATCTGGAGATGCCACAGAGGGAGACATCCCTCAGCCTGATGCACAAGCCCTGAAGAATGGCTCACTGACTTGGAACCCCCTGACTACAGCCACTGTTAGGATACAGAACTCAGTGGGTCTAGAAATGGGACTGGGATGTCAGGGCTGATTGACTTTACCATCTCTGGCCAAGCTTAAGTGAGTGGATCAAAGTTATACTGGGTACCACATGCCTAGGATTGGGGTGGAAGGCCTGGATTAGTGATTCCCCAGTCATGGCTCCACCCATTCACTCCTGGTAAACTTTCAGGTTCCATCCTTGATGTCACTGAGGGGCAGGCAGGGGAGGGCCAAGTTGGACATCGTTTCTGGTGCCAGTCAGGCTTCCTGGCTTGTGATCATTGTTGATGCATAGAAGATGATAATAACTTGGGGAGGATACCCACCCCCCACATTTCTTGGCTGGAAACCTTAGAGATAAGAGATGATGGCTATTCCTGAGTAAGTATTGGTTTCTTGGTGTAAAGTGTGAGGTGGATGGGGCTTAGCTTGTTTACTGTCCCCACATACCACTCAGTATGTACTGAGTGACAGCAAGGCTTGTTTTGTGTTTGCTGAGAGCAAGTCGGTTACCTTATTATTGCATTCCCCAAGCAGTTGGATGCTAACTTGACCTATATATATTTTTTTTAACTAAGTCCTCAGGTTTTTTTCTTTTTCTTTTTGGCAGAGCTCAAGGAATTGGGTCTGACTTGTAAGGTTTTACTAAAGACTCTGAGGCTTCTGTCTTTCATCCTTGCGCTGTTTTGGTACCAGTAAGCTGTGTGATGGCCATGTGACTATTCCATTCTTGTCTCCACAGGCCTCTCTCTGGAGTCCTCTTTGTGGACCAATGACCTCAATGGTCCATTTTCAGTCATGTTTGAGGTCAGAGCATTGTTGAAGGAGCAACTTCTCAATAAAGAGTCATGCAGGTTGGGTTGCTTTTAGGTTAAGGTAAATTTGGGGATTTTTGGATCAATGTCAGCAAACATGCAGAGGGTGAAGGAATTTAAGGAGGCCACGTTTGACTAGGTAACCTCCATTCAGGGTCCCACAGAGGCAGGGGGCTAATAGTTTGAGTGAGTTGGGAGGAGCTGAATGATAGATAAGGACAGAGCTTTTCCTTGTTGGTCAGGGTTGGGAGAGAGAGATGTCATGAGAGGGAAGACAGGAAAGAGAGAGAGAGAGAGAGAGAGAGAGAGAGAGAGAGAGAGAGAGAGAAGGAGATGCAGACATTCAGAGGGAAGTCAAAACATCACCACAACCTGAAGACCATCTCTAAGGCACCCCTGGGTTCCAGCTTCCTCTGAAAAATACTGTCCCTCTCTTCAGCACCTTCCAGCTTTTCCATTAGTTCAGAAGTGTTAGCTCACCTCTTTTCACAGCACACCATGAGAGAACTAGGGTGTTTGCAAAGCTAAGATTTATATATTGGGTGAAAGTGAAGCACTCAGTGGTTCATGATTCATTCACAGTCAATAGACAGGTAAGGACCAGGTCCCAAATTAAACCAAGCCCCAGATTCAGCTGTGGTGACTCAACTGGAAGACTCCCTTTAAAGGGTTTCCATCTTGTTTCTTAGAATGGCTTCTTCTATGGCTACATGTGTTTATTTCTTCTTCATGCATTCATAGTTTGTACGCAAATGCTTCATGTTTCAGGTTGATAACAAATGATTAAATTAAAAATTTTGGCTCAGTAAGAGATTCTTAATAAATTCTCATGTCACCTGGCTCTTTCCTTCTTTCTTTCCTTCCTTCCTTCTTTCTTTCTTTCTTTCTCTTTTTACAGTAGCTTGTTGGTGTATCCTTTGGAGCACCCTGAGTCAGCTGGTCAAAGCACATGTCCTGCTCTAGATCTGAACCCCATCCTGGGAGAGAACGGACCATTGTATCTATATGCTGGTGCCTCTCCTGTCCTCAACTTCTTCCTAGAAGATTTTCAGTCAGGGGGCAGTGCTGGTCTGAAGAATGACCAGAAGATGGTTCATATTTTTTTGTTTTTCTGTAAGGAGGTGTACTGTCTTAGAAACTGTGGCACACAACCTGTTGTTATGCCTGTTTCAGGTAGGTGTCCTGGGTGATGTATTGTCAAAATGACTTTGGTAAAGCGAAGCGCCCATGTGTCAGGCAATGCCTGGTCGGTAGGTGACACTCAGGGAAGTCAGGAAACCTTTAATTTACCCTCATCCACCATGTCTGAATGGGCAAAAGCCTCACATAGGCGGTGTCTGAGTGAGTCTCCGTCTGTGTCTCTCCTTGGCGGTTTAATGAATTTTGGGGACTTCTGCTACACCAGTGCTGTACTGTAATGCCGAGCACCGTGTGCCCTGAGCACGGTTCATTCTTAGTAATGTTTGCCCTGTGGATTCATTGATGAGTGAAAAACAAAGGAGTCTATGTGCCCCCCTCCAGATTTGGGGATAAAGGCAAAGCTCATTTTGTCACACATCTGTCTTCAGTTCCTCAAGTGATCCTCACGACGTCCTAAGAAATTTCATTCATTTACTTGTTTTTGAAAAAAATGTATCACGGTAACTTATGGTCCAAGAGCAAAATGGTAGACTAAGAGGGGATGGAGGTGACAAGGGGAAGGAGAGAAGAGAGTGGGGAGGAAGGAGAAGGGGAGGAAAAGAAGGAAGAAAGGCACTAGTCAGAGGAGGGGAGCGGAGCAGCAGGAGGAGGAAGAGGAGAAGGAGGAGAGAAATGGAGAAAAGTTGTTTCCCTGCAGAGGATCATGGTCTATGAGACAGGCCAAGGTAGCAGAGTACTTTCTGGGTAAAGACACTATCATACACCAGTGAGAGGTTGTTGGGTTGTCGCTTCAACTCAGTGACACATGTGATTCTTGTGTATGTGGTGGTCATGCTGCTTCAGGCATGTTGAGATGCATGGACAATGTACAAGATACAGCAGTGCTTAAACGTCCCTGATGCTCAGTCAGTTCACCCAGTGCGGGGGAACAATGTTTGCAAGGATGCTCCTGCCTTCCCTGGGAGCAACAGGCTGTGTGAAAGAAAAGAAAGTGACGGCTGGAGGCAGTGGCTGATAACCCCTACCTCCAACTGTACCCCGCCTGCAAAAGGCTCATCAGAATTTGTGAGTCTCCCCTTGTCAAAAATACTTCCAGAAACTAATGTTAAGGAAACCATTGTCCAACATGTAGATCTGGCACAGACTCCTGTATTTTTTGAGTGGTGCACATGGCACCTGGTCCATGGGTCAGGAAAGACATTTGCATCTTTTAGTTTCCATGATGGAAAATGGTATTTACACATTTTCACCTTAACCCGAAGGAGATGTTATGCATATCAGTACTCAAGATGGGCTTACTCTTCCACAAAGTTCACAGAATGATGAGCAAATGAACTTTTGCCTTTGGATTTCAGCCACATTTTTTTTCTTAAGAAAAAAAAAAAAAGCCCATCCCATTGTTAAAATCACTATTGCTCCATACTCTTCTCCCTAATGTGTTTTGAGAGGGCCTGTTCTTAAATGAGAAGTTACAGGAGCTGTTCTGATGGAAACAAACTAGTGTTGATTGCTGGTCAGCCAACTGGAAAGGAGGCCACCTCGGGAAGGATGCGAGCTAATGGAAAAATGGGCTTGATTTGGGAGTGTGATGGGCTCCCTGCCGGCGGCTGGTGTGAGCGTCCCGAGATTACGGCAGTGTGAGGAGAGGCAGATTGAGAATAAGTGGCTTGTGTCTTAAAGATAAAACTGGAAATTTGCTATTAAATGTGAAAGACATGAAATGAAATTATGGCTTGGAGGGGGCTTGTGGGGTGTTCCACCCTCAGCAGGTAGTGGGGAGACCTGGTCCCCACTGTCAACAGCTCACTCTTCCCGTGGTGGCTGAACTGTTTCTCGTCCATCATGTTGACAGATGACTGGGACAAAGCTGGGGCTCTCGGCACCTAAGAGCCCACGTGGCACCTCCTGCCCAGGGTCTTTATTTCCCAGTGACCTTCAGACCTGGGAAATGATATTGATGAAGCATTTGGACAATTCTCTGTCTCTGACTCCGTCTTCGCTCCATGTCTGTCTGTCTGTCTGTCTGACTGTCTCTCTCTCTCTCTCTCTCTCTCTCTCTCTCTGTGTATGTGTGTGTGTGTGTGTACTATGTTTACATCTCTTTTGTTCTTCTTTTTAGTTTAGTCCAGACCTAAGCACTAGTGCTACAATCTCACTGCCTTTAGCCCAAGACTCAGCTTGATAGGCAAGGGCTGATGACCACCCTATTGACTGTCAAAGGCTGTCCAAGACCCCCGTGCTCTGCGGAGTCAGGTGTGGGCTTCTGGTCTCCCTGTCGACATTTCCAGCCATGATGGGGTCTGTGCCTGCCATTGGGTGGCATGCTTGGCCCAACACCCTGCTCGAACACATCTCATTGTTTTTGTGAGGTTGTTGGGAGCTTAGACTCTGCGCATTGAGGATGGTCCCAGGAAACTCTCGTTGGCATCCTGGTGTTTGACCCAGGTAATCTTAGTTCAACCAACAGGTGTGTAAGAGGATGAATGAATGAACTTGAGGGTGGGTAGCCTTCTTATAATGACCAGCCTATCATCCATTTCTAGTCCCAAATCCCACTTGCCACTGGAATTCTGACTTCAGGGACCCCACTCAGGACTGCTGGAATGAACAGGACCCTGTTGCCATATTTTTCCACCTTATTGTGTACTATGTGGCCATGTGGACCATCATGGAGCTGATGGGCTCTGCTACATGGCCCTTTATTCTACTAGATCAGATAATTTATATGCTTATGTGGCTTGAAGTTGTGGAGCACAACCACTGAAACGAAACACAGGTCATGGGCATGCACCTTGAGTCCCTCTTTATTTTTCCCTTTAAAATCAGTTAATGTGAACTTATTACACGTGATATCAAGTAGCCAAAGCTCCTGCTTGTGCCACCTGAGTGGTATGGAGACAGCTTTCTGGAAACTCCCCTCCCTGCTATGTTGTGGCCGGGATCTGCCGCCATGCCCAGCAGCCTTGGGGTGCTGCTCTCCTGACAGCTTGGAAGCTGTGCCAGATAACATGATAGCTGTGTGATGACGACAATGTCAACAGGGATCAGAGTGACAGACCCAAGCTCATTTTCACTTTTGACCCAAGCAGGACTCATTCCCAGATTTTCAGATGTGAAAAGCTCACACACTAATTAGCACCGTCTCTTGCCCTCAGCATCAATTTCGAAAGTCACCAGTTCAAACTGCACACCCAGAAACTTGGCAATATCATCCAGAAGAAATCCAAACAGATTTCAAATTAATCAGCTTAGGAATCCAATTTGCTAGCTATAATAAGACCTTATATTTACATGACACTTTTTTCCATTATCATTCTTACAGCTAATAATGCCGGAATAAATATTGATTAAATATTGTTCATCATACAACAAAGCCGCTACCCTGCGGGTTGGAGTACCTCAGGCTTGCTATCTTTTTAGTTCCCAGAGCCTCTCTTGAGGGCGCATGCTTTCTCTGTCCACTGGCTAACTTGGTTACCCTCCCGTGACTACATTTGTGCAAGCCACCAGTGCAGACCAGATACCTCCCCACCCCGCAAAAGTCTCTTGTGCGTCTCACTTACACCTAGTGGCGCTAGTGAGAGATGATTGGATCATGAGGGTTCTACCTTGGTTAATCCCTTGGTAGATTTGTGGGCAGATGGAATTATTGGGAAGTGGTAGGGAGTGGGAGTAGTTCCCTGGAGGCATGCTCTGGAGTGGTCCACTTTCCCTTGCTGCCCCTCTCTGCTCGCTGGTCACCACAATATGAACAAAGTTGCGCTGCCTTGTCCCAGCACCTCCGTGTGCTCGGCCTCATCACAGTCCAGAAACACAGCAGAGCCCGTCACCTATTGAATGAGCTCCCTGGAACCGTGAGCCGAAATGAACCCTTCCTCCTCTGAGTCATTTTCTCACAGTGACCGGAAGCTGACAAACAGCATTTCTCACACAAGGCTTCCTCCCTTTGGCTTTCATCCCTTGTGCTGTCTCATTGAATTCATTCTTGTCGGGAGGGTCTGGAAAGCACTTTACCTTCCCCTGGGCACATAAGAAGTACTCTGTGAAGACTGCAATGGTCTCTGCTCTTGTTTCTAGTGTGGCTCTGCTGGATTGGATCTCAGGACCTCAGCCTGGGTGGACTACTCCACCAGGGTGCCATGCTCACATTTTAGGCTTCTGTGCTTCAGATATGAAGGATATAAACCTTCTGGCTTGCTCTGCATGTGAGGATAACTGTGTTTACATTTCTTTGCTGTTAGTGGCCACACCTTTAGGGTCCAGCTCTCTGTACACAAATGCCTTTAGCCTTCAACACGGGGGTATATGTGTGTGTGTGTGAGGGTGTGTGGCTCCAGGGATCCTGCTTCAGTCCAGGCCAGCTCCCTCCTCCATCATCCCTTCTCACTGTGTGATCACCTGGCTTCCAAAATGGAACCAAAAGAACATTGTATGTCAATTAAGTCCAGTTTGACTTCTAAACGACCTTGCAGGAAGCATGCTGGAGTCTGGCTTTCAGCCACTCCATTGCCCTTTTCCAAATGGTGCCTAAGTCGCAGGATCTGCTGTCTTCTGACTTTGTATCTGACAGGCACATATGCCCTTATTTTTCACTGGGTTATTGACTGAGTTGAATGTTTTCTGTGTACATAATTTAATATGATTTGAATCTAGTGCTGGATTTCCTGGACACCATTGACCTGTCTGTGCCGGGAACCCTTCACTTCCTGTAGCACCATCACAGGAGACATGGCCTACAGTGTCTTTGAGAGTTAGGCGTGAGCCCAGGGCTGTAGAGAGGACCTCCGGGAGAGGAAGAAGTAGAAGGAACAATGTCCTTCAGCACCCAGACGCCACTGGGCTCACCCCACTCTCTCAGTGGGTGGAGTTGGACTGCCTGGTGGCTCTGGAAGCAGGTTCTTCAGCCGTGCCTTGTGTACATCTCCTGGGTATGCACTTCATTTGTTCTTGGAGCCGTTTGCCGTCTGGGACTCTTCTCATTATTCCACAAAACCCACTGTCAGTCAACAGCCATCAATCACACAGAGCTCAGGCGTTCCTTGGATCTGTCAGGGAATCAAAAGACTGTTAGGGTTGTTGTGATTACCCATTCACGAGCCATTTTGACTGGAAACTTCACAGACCTTCCTGTTGCTACAAAGAGGGGGAAGCATTTGAATCAATCATTGAAACAATATGTCAGCAAGGAAAGTCTATTCCTTGCCACAAGAGAACCGCTGGTACCTGGCCTTTGGCTTTGGCTAACACTCCTTGCTTTATCCACAGATGGGCTGTGTCTCAGCATATGGCTGGCTTTATTTCTGGAGGTGGAAGACCTTCAGTCATGCCTTAATGTCACTTGACTGGAGAATGTTTCCAGGGGACTGTTGCAGGTGTTGCTATACTACTGTCCACGCATCTGAGAGAGGAAGACATCCAGAGAGGAGGGTGACGGAGAAAGTTCTGGGGTCATTCCCTTTCAAGAAAGAGGAGAGGTCCTGATTATTCAGGTAGATGTATCAGTGGCTGAGCGGCAGGTATCCCACTCTCAGAAGCATGCCCCGCAATGTGCCTTTCATCAAGCAGGTTGTCATGGAGTGCTGCTGCTCAGCTTGGCACCTAGAACTATCTGAGGCAGGAAGGGCATCTTCCCTTCATCCACCTCCCTGCTGGTCTCAATGTGGTTGGCTATCTCCAACCAACACTGATAAATTAACTTTTCTCCAGCTCACCACTGCTCTGTGTGTTGTTCTCGCTCGCCTTTGCAACAAGCAGACTTGGACATTCGTTCAGAAAGCAGTGTCAGCCAGTCATCCTGGAACGGCCACACGGAGCCCTCTGACATCCAGGGTGACAAATGTTGGAAGGTTGACGGACCTGGCTGGCACTGTGTGTGGCCCAGTTTTGTCCTGCTGCCACGGATGGTTCAGAGGCGAAGTGGCCAAGCACACAGAAGGAGCGATGAGATGTCAGAGCCCCAGAAAGGTGTCCATTTCTCAACGACAAGTCTAACTGGCAACTGACTCATCCAGCTCACCTCATGGAGGGGAGCACAGCAGAGGGAAAAAAAAAAACAAGAAAAATAAATGCAAGATCATCAGCCAACCAACTGTCAAGGTACTGCTTACAGAAGAGCCATAGGAATCACTGAGGTTAGAAAACGTATCAGTGAAAATGGAAATACCACCAGTTCCAATTTAAAAACATATCAAAAGCAACTTGGGAATTTGACCACAGAAGATCTTTAAGACCTTCCGGAGGTGGGCCACGGGCATTGGTCCCTCATTTCCAACAACTCCAGATGAATGCAAATCTCCCAATACCAAAGGTGTTCAACCTCACGGAGCAGCTGTGTTTGATCAATGGTTTCTTTTTAATTACACATGGCGATTGATGATAATGAAGAGCATGATGCTGACAGGTGTGCTGGGCTCTTCTCTGCTGCCCCTAGATAACTACTGCTGCTACCCGATACCTCAGCACGGGTGGAGAGCAGAGTCTGTGCCCTCCCTGGAGTGACACTACACCCTTGTCACCCTCCCCATCCTTGTCCCCGTGGATATGCTCTGATTACTGCAGCCGCCCTCAGCTGAGTGTCGTCCACACCTGCAGCTTGGAAAGTGGCCATGTGCCAGCAAAGCTCTAGCCTTCTATCTGCTTTGAATCTCAGACTGGGGGGAGGGGCCACCAAGGGCACTGCAGTCATTTTGTCTCCTGCTATCATATGACCTACCTGAGATGCTGTTGTTATATGCCAGTCCTACCTGCAGCCTGAGATACTTGTGTGTATCTTAAATGAAGAAAAAAGAGGAGGAGGAGGAGGAGGAGGAGGGAGGAGGGGGAGGAAGAAGAGGAGGAGGGAGGAGAAGGAAGAGGAGGAAGAAGAGGAAAAAGAAGAAGGAGGAAGAGGAGGAGGAAGAAGGAGGAGGAGAAAGAGGAGGAGGAGAAAGGAGGAGGAGGAGGAGGAGGAAGAGGAGGAAGAAGGAGGAAGAAGGAGGAGGAGGAGGAGGAGGTTGTAGGCCAGAGGATAACCTTGGCTGTCCTTTTTCAGGTGCTCTGTCCACCTTGTTTATTGAAACAAGATTTTTCTCTGAACTGGAGCTTGACCAAGCAGGCAAGGCTGGCTGGCCAGGAGGTCATCCAGGTCCTCATGCTGGTAAGGCAAACAGCTTTCTTACTCACTGAGCTATCGCCCATCTCAGAAAGAGAATTCTTCTCTGTTGCCCATCAAGCTGTCTTCACATTCATGCTGTGGCTCATTCATAAAGTGAGGGCATTGGAATCGGATGGAAGGTCAAGCACTGGGTTCACTCTTAACCCTGGAGCTACCGCCTGCCAACAGGGGTTTTGAGGAAGCAAACATTTCAACTGCCAACCAGGAGGGGGACACCCTAACAGCTGAAAGAAAACACCCAAGTTCAAAAGGCACCACAGTAAAATAAGAGGAAACTCAGCCCCTGGCTGGTGGGAATTTGTGGTGATGCGGTTCTGTGTGAGACTTCTCCAGCATTGTAAATACAAATCTGAAGCAGAAAGCTTTTCTCTGTATTCACACTGTTCCTAAACGTTGAACTGTGCCCAGCTCTAAAGCTGCTGGCCTTGTACACATGATGTGAAATCATGGTTAGGGACCCCATAACCACCTTTGCTCACTCAAGGACAAGTTCAGATGGCAGTGGGGTATTTTTCTTCATTTTAGGAATATTTAGGAATGGCTTGGGTCTTAGGGCAACCGAGCCTGGAGATGGGTATTGGTCTCACAAGGTCTAATTGCTATGTGCAATCTCCCATTTAGATCCAACTGTAGAAATGTCATGTTTACCCATGGTAGAGACACAATGATGTCATTAGAGTGTGCCAAGCAATTTGTCTCTAGGACTTTAACAGTGCTTAGTGTGTTCCTCTCACAGCCTCAAAGACAGGCATCCAGCTGACTCTTTCTTCTCAATTCGCTTTTGTCTTTTGAGCATTCCCATCAAGCCAATTAATTCATCAGCCACCATTTTGGGGGGCTTTGTGTGTTGAAAAGCTTATTATTTCAGAGGAAGTACACTGAACAAGGAAAAGAAACCCAATTATTATAATTAGCTAGCTGAGATGGAGAGAGGCCTCCTGTCTTCTACTGCTTACAGTCTAGAGACGCTACTTGAAGAACTGTGAAGAGAAGGTATTTATTTATTTATTTTTTTATGTTAGGGCCTCCCTGTAGCCCAGGTGGGCATAGAACTCTCCACATAGCCCACATTGGACTAAAACTCATGGCAGTCTTCTCGAATCAGCCTCCTAAGTGCTGGGAGTACGGATGTGAGTCACCATGCTTGACCTAAAAGATTGCTTTTCATAATGGCCGCTGAAAGGAGCTGGGTTTGAGCGTGAGGAGACATTTCCACTGAGTCAGTTTGGCCAGCTAGACTGTGGGCACACCTCTTCCTTGCCTTTCACAGTAGTTCTAGCTGGGTTCTCCTCTGTAGGAGAAGGACAGAGGTATGCTGGTAGCCGGACTCCCTCTCCAGCATCTAGCAGGGTCTCAAATCTGTTGGTTGGTGGATGCAGCCAAAACAGAATGTAAAGAATCTTTCAACAGCCCAAGAAAATTCCTGGTGGGGCAAAGATTTTTCTGCTCTTTCTGCTCTTGAGCAATCATTCTAAAATCAAGTGTAGGTGACGTTTCTAATTATTTGAAAGTGATCAGAACAAAACCTTGTCATTCAGGAGAGAGCATTGCTTTTCAAACACTCCACATTTCCTCATGAGCAAGTCGATCTGGAGCCTGGGGTTGTGTTTCAAGCAAACTCCAGGCTGATGCCAGGGCTGCTGGTATGAACACACCCTGTTGATAGCAAGGTGTCTGAGGAGACACAGAGTCTTAGTTTCTTTTCTGTTGCTATGATAAATATCCCGACACCAGCAACTGAATGGTGAAAGGGTTTATTGGGTTCACAGTTCAAGTACAGTCTGTCACTGGAAAAGTCAAGGAGCAAGGAGCTTGAGACAGCTGATCCCATAGAATCTATATAAAAAAGAAAGCACTGAATGGAGGCACGCATGCTGTGTTCTTTTCTCTACAGACAGTCTAGGATCAACAGGCCTAGGGAATGGTGCCACCCACAGCAACTGGGTCTCTCCACATTGATTAATGTAATGAAGGGAATCCCTCATAGACATTCTCAGAGGCCTTTCTTTATGGTGATTCTAGATTGTGTCAAACTAACAACTAAACCCAACTAACCATCATAACAGATTTACGAACTTCATCCTCAAACTTTGAATGAAGTGGCTGGCATCAGAGGGCTGCCCTGGAGTGGTTAAGACTCATCACTAAGAGCTTGTTTGCTTGCTTTCTGCAATGTTCCACTTCCGAGTATTGGGTTAAGAAGACTGACTTTGAATGCCTGAGAATAGCTTTTTTAAAAAAAAATCTCATAAACTTCTTTAACATAAATACTATTTATATTACTCATTTGCATAGGAAACCTGCTTTGCATAGCTAATATTGCTATAAATTTTAACACCAAGAAAATCCTTCAAAAATTATCTCTTAAAGATACCATATACTAGCAAGTGAAGTTCAGTGTCAGCTTTGAGTATTTTGTGTCTCAGTCAATGACAGGCAAACCCTTCTAGACAGCACCCAACACCGCTGGGGCAGAGCTGGTCCTAGCAAGAATCCTGAAGAGGAGACACTAAGCAGCTCCCAGAACTACCCCCTTCTCATGCAAGTTGGAATGTGCTAAAGAGGAATGCGTTCTGCTTGTGCATAACAAAGAAAACAGAATGCTTTCTTCCCAAGATGAGGAGCTTCTGTCTTTTCCAAGGTTTTTTTTTTTTTAAATCTGAAATAGCTCATGATTTTTGCATTTACATTTTAAATGATGTATTTGTATTCAAATTCAAAGAGGGGGGACTCAAATACTTCTTTTGAATGACTTTATCTTTCTATCAGCTACCAGAATGCTTTGAAACAGCGCATCAGCTCAAGTATTCTCGATCTACTTTATTCTTGTTGTACATGAAACTGCAAAGGATGCTTTAGCTAGGGAGGGACACTAGAGATTTTAGTTGGACAGAGAACCATGGTCATCTTTCTAGCCAACTTCTGGAAAAGAGTTTGCTTAATTTGGAAAGGACATAGACGTACCTATATCAAAGGGAACAGAGATGGTTTTCTTAGCCTTTTGTTTCCTTTAAACACTAATAAAAGTTATCAGAGCAGTAGGTGATTGCAGCAGTCATTGGACTGCACAAATGAAAACTGTGTCTATGCAGATTGAATGACTCTCTTAGTGTGTGTGTGTGTGTGTGTGTGTGTGTGTGTGTGTGTGTGTGTTAAAAATTCTCCTTTGTAGTTCAATGCTTCCTCAAGTATTTGACCAAACTCCTTCCACAGGGGGAACTGTCAGGCATGAAAAGACACATTCAGTAGGGATTTATCGTCCATTGTAAGCCAAGAACCGCATCCTACAATCTGTGTTATCAACTCTCATGGCCGCAATAATTTTGAAGGTTAAAGGTCAGTTATTTTTGTAGACCGTCTTTCAATTTGAGTTTGTCTGATTTTTCTTCACAATGGCGCTTTCACCGGACTGAAGCAGGAGGCTGGGTTCTCACTGAGTCTCTCAGGTGCCACAGGATGAAGTTTGCACAGCTGGCGTCCCCTTTGTCAAAACCCTCATGAGAAGCTCCCCTGTATCCATCCTACCTGCTGCTTCTACACGTTACTGATATCCGCGATGGCATCTGCCACTGCCGCTGCTGGATGCTGGTCTCTGCACCTACTAGGCAGCCTAATAGAACTGTCTGAAAGTAAGGGAAAAGAGGAGAAGCCGAAGGGTTGAAAAGCAAAAAGGAAGGGCAGGGAAGGAGATATTTTCAGAATATCCAATCTCAGTATCGCCTGCTTCCCTAGTCACTCAAGGCAGGTGGAAATAGCTTATTTTATACTGTTGTTCTTGCTGCTGACCATGAAAAAAAAATCACCTGTCTTCTGACAGGTGCTGAAATATTTAAATTCTAAAAGGAGCATCGGAAAGGCAGGTAGCTGGTGATAGGCATAGCTAGTTTATTTGTGGGTCTGTGCCCAGGAGTGCCCATGCATGTCTTGAAAAAAAAACGAAAGCAGCAGGTGTTTAGACACTACAACATAACTCTTCACAGAACACGCTTCTTTCAGTACAGATTAAATATACAATTTGAAGCCTGACCTTTCCGAGTAATCAAAGATTTCTACTTTATGGTTTTTATAGACGTGGTTTGGTAGAGACAAGAAGAAGCGAGTAATGATTAAGGCAGACGCGGTGTGGGAGCTTCCTGCTGCATGGATTTGAAAAGATGGCTGGATTCTGTCTCTGCAGCTAGTCCTGATGTACACAGCTTGAGTGGAACTAAGATGCCTTCCTGCTTATAGGAAAGAGACCTCAAGGAGCCTCATGTGCTGGAAGGATTGTATAGTTTAAGGCTGACAGGGCCTAGGCTAATGCCAGGATGGTTAGTGTGTGGTTTGCTATGGTGCTGGTAAGATGACTGTGCCAAAAGCCAGGTGTGAAAGACGGCTCCTCCTCCAGAGGCCACCACAGTTCTGATGCACTCTCCTTACTGTCTCTGACATTAATACTTGGGCTAAGCAGGACAAGTGACAGCCTTTACTCTTGACGGTTCATAAATACCTGATTCTCACGTCATAGGCAACTGAACTGGAGCAAAAGAGATAGAGGATACCACAGGCTACACCAGGGAATGTAGATGACCACAGTGCCCACAGTGTATATTTCCTACCGGGGACTTCAGTTTCTGTATCCATAAACAGAAGGGTTGGATGAAACCATCCTGAGGGACTGTGTAGCTTTGATCATCTAGGATTTAAAGTGCTGATGTAGATTAGTGTGGATTGGAATTCAACTCGTGCCACTAAAGAAGGGTGGGTTTTGAAGAGGACAGACAGACGGTGGAGTCACACAGTTGCAATGATTTGTGATGGGTGACAGGTCATGGGCCGTCCAGATCCTTCTAGCCCAGCCGTGGCCTGTGCCCCAGGGTGCACTGATCTTACAAACTAGGTGCTCGGCAGGCATGTTTCCTGTAAGGATGACTGGGTGCCAGGGCTATTGTTTCCTCCTTTCACAGCAACTCCCTGACTGTTTACATCCCTTCAGATGCTTGCTACCCAGGAAGAGGGGCAGCAGGGAGAGCCTAGTCTGAAGGAAGCGGTGTGCGAGCAGGTCAAGGGTCATCCCCACTGTGGTTGTATCAGATGGGGCTTCACTGTCCCCTAAGACCATTCTCTACCTTCCCTGTTTAGTGCTCAAATGTTTCTGTACCTCTTCTATGCCAACAGACTTCTATCAGGTGCAGAAAACAATGTGCTGTCCAACTGTGCAGGGTGGCGATCAACGTGTGTGTGTGTGTGTGTGTGTATGTGTGTTTGATTATATCACTGTAGGGTTAAAAGTAAAGTTCATGACTTCATGCTGGTAGACTTATGCAGACAGAAGAAATGTTGTAGAGAGAGGTGACTTTGCTGGTCTTGAAGGGATGGTGATTAAGTCTAACTTCTTTCCTTGACTAACATGTGAGTAGGGCATCACACTGGGTATGGTGTAGGAAAAGCTAAAAAAAAAAAAACCATGCAAGTGTCCAGCTTTGAAGTTCCCAGGGAGCCCACTACTCACATAGGCACGTGATTCTAGAACTCCCTAGAGTTTGTCTTCCTGGACTCTCTGTTCATAAAATGAAAACCATGTTCAAGGACATATAGGACTGGAGACATGAGACGGGCAACTGGAACTTGATACTCACTTGGCCAAATCTTGCCACTACTTGTATTTATAATGGCAAGGGCCATATTTGAAAATAATTCTGAGCATATTGTAGAAACAAGCTTCTTCTACACTAGCCATTCAAAAGAAAACTCTGTGAAGGTCAGCTGCAACGTTCATTTTAAATTTCACATGCCCCCATCACCTGCACCAAGGTGCTGTTTTCCAGGGGTCCGCTGCTTCTTTGATCTGAAGGTTAGAATATATTTTTATCTTGACATTGCCCTCCAAGGTGGTTTTCTAGTATCATCATTTAGAGAAATTTGATTTACTACTTCACAGAGACACGCAGCTTGTAAATGAGGCAAATAAGAGATAATTTAGGACATAGTTGATCTGCATATAAAGTAAAAGAAAAAATACTGAATCAAGTACCATGTTGGCATAGTTTTCTATTAAATCCAAATCAAGTTTTTCTCAAAGAGAGGTGACCAACTGTCTTGGGTTTCCAGCAGGCCTGTTGAATTTCTCTGGCTTCTCAAACTATGTCCACCTCAGGGTCCTTCACAGTAAAGGGATTGCTCCCCTGTTTCTTGGGCTCAAATACATTGATCCCTTTGCTGTCAGTGACCCTATTTGCAGACCCATTATTTCAAAGATCCATTACTATTAACATTAACTAATAGTTAATTACAACTGAATTCCTATGAAAGTGCATAAGAGAGTCATATGAATGTCAAATGAGTACATTAATGATAGGTGCTATCAGAGTGACTAGAAAATGATTTCATAATGATGGGGGGTGATATATAATAAAAGGGACTGCTTCTGCTTCTGTGCATTTATCACTGATTTTAAACGCATTCTTGGCTTCCAGAACCAGAGGCTACCTGAGAGCCTGTCCTTGAAGCTTCTTCCTGAGGAACAGATATGCGCTCAGTCAAAATCTAGACAGTGCAGGTCATCACTGTGTTAGGCTTTGAACACTGAAGTGACTTGATTTCCCCTTACCAAGGGTCCTAGAAATACTAGACAAGTGCTCAAGGGAATTCAATTAATTCATCTATTCAAACATCCTATAGACATTTATCAGACAGACATAAAGACAGTGGCACAGGGCTAGGGACGAGGGATACAGGAAGACAGGAACTTTTAACAATGAGAAAAGACAAATGGAAGATGTGTAAACCTTAAAATGATTTGTTTCCTAGGTGAAAGAAAAAAACACAACGTTCTGGGAGCTATCATGCTTCTAAGGCTGTGTAGGCAAGGGTCGTAGACAGACATTCTCTCTGTACTTTAGTGCATGGGTGATATAATAACATGCTGATAATGGGATTGCAGAACAGCCATTTATAGTTCACAGCAGAAGCAGAGAAGGGTGAGAATTATGCATCGTATTTGGATAAAGGAATGCAAGAGCCCTGGGAAAAGGTAAGTGGAACCGAAGCCCATATATGAGAGAAGCCTAAAGGATTTTCTGTGACATACGGTGATCACGAGTGTCCTTTTGTCTGAAATTGTATGTCAAACGTCAATACACAAATCTAAGAAAGTCTGTGAGGCTCACACAAAGATAACATCAAAGAAAATTATACCTCATTACATAATATTCAAACTTCTGGAATATAGAAGGTAACTATAGAGAGCAGGCAAAGGAAAAGGAAGATTATGCTCCAGGAACAGTGGTCTGAACGGCAGTCACGTTTCACTGGAGGCAAAGAGGTTCCCAAACAATGAAGGAGTGCTGGAACAGGCCAGAAGGAAACAACCTGCTCGCAAGCGTTCTACAGCTAGCAAAACTATCCCTCAAGAGAAGATGATTCGAGACATTTCAGGTAAATGAAAACAGAAGAAGATGAAAATTCACCTCTAGGAAGGATGTTAATGAATGGTACTGGCTGGTTTTATGTCAACTTGATACAAGCTAGAGTCATCAGAGAGGAAGAAGTCTCAGCTGAGGAAATGCCTCCATGATATCCAGCTGTAAGGCATTTTCTTAATTAGTGATTGATGGGGGAGGTGGTGCCATCCCTGGGATGGTGGTCCTGGGTTCGATAAGAAAGCAAGCTGAGCAAGCCATGGGGAGCAAGCCAGTAAGCAGCACCCTCCATGGTCTCTGCATCAGCTCCTGCCTCCAGCATGCTGCCCTGAGCTCTTGCCCTGACTTCCTTCAATGATGAACGTAGAAGTGTAAGCTGAATAAACCCTTTCCCCTCTAACTTGCTTTTTAGTCATGGTGTTTTATTGCAGCAATAGAAACCTTAACTAAGACAGTAACTTTCTCAATATACATGAGGAATACATGATGTTTAAAGCAAACATCATAAGATGTGTTACAGACCTTTTATATTGATGGGTATCTGTGACAACAATGGTACAGAAGATGGATGGGGCCATGCTTCTTACTCTGTGGGTTGTGACTGCTTATGGGGTCTTATAATCAAATGTGGAACAAGAATGGCAGAAACTGTTTAAAACGTGAAAAGTTTTCTGAACATGCAATTTGAGATCGAAGGGTTCACGGGTCTGGGGTGCTGCTAGCAGCACCCCACTCATGTTGCTTTGCACAGCTCTGCCACTGCCTTCATTTTGAACACACATGGTGTTCATTGAACGCTGCATGCGCCACCACAACTTACACCACCAGAAAATACTGCCTGAAACATCTCAGTTGGGCTGGAGACTACTGTGTGCTGTAAACTGGTCACACAGTTTCCTGGTCTAGAAACGATGCTTAGTCAGAGGAGACAAAGACTCGGCATCACCCTAGCTTCGTTCCTCAATGTGTCAGGTTCATATCGGGTCATCACGGACCTGTGCTGTTAGAATGCTTGATTTTAAAAACTGCTGCTTGAGTGACTGACTTACACTTCAAAAAGCTGTTTAATGAACTTTGGCTTGAGAATAGGACACAACTTACAACTTCTGAAATGGACCTAAGCATACTTCTACTATTTTCTACTATGTAATTATGCAAGATGACTTCCTCAGCAGAAATGATTATAAAACCAAAATATCAATCAATTTTGAGGAGTGTTGAAGATGCTGTATGTCCTGCACTGTCAAGTTTCAGCCAAGAGTTAATTATTTTATGAGGAGTGTGTGTGTGTGTGTGTGTGTGTGTGTTTGTATATGTGTTTCGATCTCTCTGTGTATGTGTCTGTATGTGGTATGTGCACAGGTGTATGTATAAGTGTGGGTTGAAGGGTAGGCCTAGGAAGATCATGTGTGCCTGTCTTCCTCTATCTCCCTCTACTTTTGTTTTTAAGCTCGCTTGTCTTGCCATGGAGCCCCAGGGACCTACCTGTGTCTCTCTGCAAATGCTTGGATCACAGGCTCATGATGCTATCTCCAGCCTTTTCACATGGGTGCCAGGAGTTTGAAATCCAATTCTCATACCATCTCCCCAAGATGTAGTTCTTTTTGTAAAAATAAACAAGTCTATCTATCTCATTAATATGCAAATTTGCTTTTTTCCTTAATAAATGGTGCCCACATTCACACACACCAATATGAATGTGCACACACCCATTTCACATATATCAAACACATGCACAAATGATTAAATGATTAAAATGAGACCGATGTGCAGCCTGCTACAATGGTTTTATATTTCCTATTCATATATTCAAGTCTAAGGGACTCTTTGATTAAGTAGTTATCTACTTATAAAATAGGCTACCATGCAGTGAGTAAAAAATAACAAAGAAATATAAAATGACTTGGAAAGCATTGTGAGAATATGGACAACAAAATAATATATGCCCATTTCATAATAACTTCTCATATTTACCTATTATATTTCATAGTAACTTCTCATATCCATATATTAATATCAGTTAATTCTGGATGTCAAGATTATAAGTCATTTTTGTACTCATCTTTGAGTCTATATACTTTTGTCTTATCTATATACTATGTACTCATCTTTGTCTATATACTGATATCTTTGTAAAAATGAATCACATTTAGGTAGAAAACT
The DNA here is from genome assembly GCA_902168405.1 of Peromyscus aztecus. NCBI lineage: Eukaryota > Metazoa > Chordata > Mammalia > Rodentia > Cricetidae > Peromyscus > Peromyscus aztecus. Next base: position 13,442 of record CABHPQ010163217.1, on the reverse strand, counting down.
AAAATTGGAAGAAGAAATTGGTAAAGCTTGTGATCTAAGGCAAAGCTTGTGATAAAGAGAACTGGGGAGGCTACGATGTATTCCCAAAGTGGAGCTGAAATGCCTGTGATGGACTGAGCAAGAACAGGGCAGGTTTGTGGATGATGCCCATTTAGAAGATTGACACCTCTTCACTGATGAGCAAGGCAGGTGCCTAAAAGTCAAAAGGCAGCTAGTTCATGCTGGCTTTAAATGCACTGTACACAGCCAGAGCCCACACTTGGATACATGCCTCTGGCATTCTGGAGAAAGGTCAGGACAAAGATACAAATTTCAAAGTTAGTAGCCGTGGTGGTTTGAGTAGGAATGGCCCCATAGACTCATATGTTTGAATGCTTAGCCCATAGGGAGTGGCCCTATTAGGAGGTGTGACCTTGTTGGAGGAAGTGTGTCACTATGGGAGTGGGCTTTTCAGTTTCCTATGCTCAAGCTACACCCAGTCTCCTTCTGGACAAACAGGATACACAGTCTCCTTCTGCTGCTTGTGGATCAAGATATAGAACTCTCAGCTCCTTCTCCAGAACCATATCTGCCTGCATACTGCTGTGCTTTCTGTCATGATGACAGTGGACTAAACCTCTGAACTGTAAGCCAGCCCCAATTAAATACTTTCCTTTATAAGAATTTCTGTGGTTGTGGTGTCTTCTTCCCAAATGAGACAGAAGTATTCAGGAATATTAATTAAAGCCAGAAGAGTGATCATATCAACTCAGGGAAAGAATGGAGCCCCAGAAAGATTAAGCCAGACTGTTTTTATTTCATGGTGAAACACCAACACTTGAGGAGTGAGTGGAAGAAGAGACCAGGTCTAGGAGATTAAAGAAGGATTAGGTATAAAGGCAAGAGGAAAAGTCAGGACATAACGATGACCAGGGAGCTAAGACAATATTTCAAAAATGAAACGTTGTCCACAATATAATATAAATTGCTGATAAGAAACTATGCACTTTATATCTCCAGGGATTTGGTAATTAGGAAAGTACTGATAATTTTGTAGTGAGCTACTCTACTAGCAACGTGGGCAGAAATTGTTCTGCGATGGGGTAAATGGATTTAAACTTTTAAAGATGTACTGTTTTCTCTAGAAGTGAGACATGAAGAGAAAGCTGGAGTGCTTTTGTGTTTCTGAGCATTATTATTTTTTAATGTATTATTTATCTATTTTCATTTTTAAGTGTATCTTAAATAATGTTTTCACTTGTTTGAGAATTTCATGTTTGTATACAGTGTATTTTGATCATATCTATGTCCCCATTTCCCCTGCAACTCCCTCTAGGCTCCCCCAAAACAACCCCCTCCCAACTTCATGCCCTCTTTGAGTATGCTCTCAGGTGGAAGAAGCCACAGGAGAGGACAGATCAAAGATGCTGGGTGGGGCAGGGGGTGGGCACAGTAGCCTAGCTGGATCAGGAGAAGGGAAGAACCTCATTTTTGCCAAAGGAGATGCCAGGACAGGTGGGTACGAGGAAGCTGTAGCCACTTCATGTCTGAAAGCCTGCTCCTCCCTGAAAGCAGGGAGTCTTGTCTGCTCTGAATAGCTGGCAGTGGTAGGTAGGATCTGAGAGTGTGCTTGAAGCCAGGGGTGGTGACGAATGCCCACAGCCAAAGCACTCAGGAGCCTGGCGCCCTGGCACTTCACTGGTTTTGTGTTGCTTTTTTGGTGGGCGGCAAACACAGTCAGCAAGCTACGGGGTCGGAGGAGTGGAGTTGAGGAGAGGCAGTCTGTGGGTGGTGTGGGGCGGCCTTGGCTGGGTTCTTGTTCCTCTTGAGTCCTGGAAGACTCCTGTCTCTCTCATCCCATTAGTGTTTCTTCATTTACTCATCAAATGTTTCAGGATTTGGAGCTCGAGTGACAATGCCAATGTTCTTTAGAGGTAAAAGTACGGGGGGAAAGGACAGACAGTATCAAAATTTCTTCCAGGTGCAGGCTAATGGAGACCAGAGCTCACTGCCGTGAAGGAAGAGGCCAGGAGGTCTGGCGAACCGTGTGACTGCTTTTGCCTATGGCAGGAAGCAAAAGCCCACTCCGGGTCATGTGTCTACAACACAGCAGGATTTGTGCTGCCTGGTTCTCTGTGGAAGAAGGCATCCAAGGACCTTCACTGAGTCCATGGTGACACCCCAGGGGACTTCAGGTAGCAAGACCTTATTGTGTCACCTCAGTGTGGACCTTTTCCAGACCTGATGAGCTTGGGACCTTCTGCTCAACAGCCAGCGGGAAGTTAACTTGCTGGTCCTGATTCTTTTAAATGGGGCATTGGTTTGTGGTGTCTTTTTTGGCTGATCTTGTAAAGCAAGAATCCTAAGTATATATCCAGATGGACATCAGTGTGCCCCTGTGGTTTTCTCTGGAAACCATGAAGTAGTGCAGGCACCCAGGCCTGGAGCAGAGAAGGCAGAAAGCTCATGTTTCTCATCTAAAGATGGCTGCTAGTTTTCTAATGGGAGAGAGAAAGAAAGCTGTGTGAATCTGGGTGGATAGGGAGATGGGGGAGGTCTGGGAGGAGTTGGGGGAGAGGAACTGTAATCAGAATATATTGTAGGAAAAAAAATCGATTTTTAACAAAAATTAATAAAAAATAAAGCGCACATGTAACATCTTTGACTAGCTCTACATATGTATTTTGTTATTTAATTTCCTTTTAGCATTTACTCTTTTGTTTGTTTGCTTATTGTGTGTGCATGTGCACCACAATGCCTGTGTAGAGGTCAGAGAACGATTCTGAGGAGTCAGCTTCCTCTTTCTATCCTTTGGTTTCTGGGGGTTGAACTTGGTCCCCAGGTTTGGTGGCCAATGATGCCCTTACTTGTGGGGCATCACTCAAGCCCCTTAGGATGTTTTTGAAATGGGATTTGGCACGACTGAGAATTAATCCCACAAAGTACTTCTGCCACTGGTGGCTGGGCCTGGGATGGGTGTTTTCAGGTTCTTGGTGACGTATTTGGGGAACTGAAATAAGGGTAGCCCCCGAGTGGAGAGTAGCAAAGGGGCAGCACAGGTCAGGTGCATTTGCAAGGGAGCCGCTGGCACCCAAGTGAGAATGCATTCAAGGGCTCCAGCTACTGGTTGGGGTTATCTGTTGTTAACTGTCTTTTATTATCCACAGTGGCTGCCCCTCAGACTTCAGCCCAAAGAGCTGCAGCCTGAGAGGATTCTGTTCCCTCAGGCACCGACTCCTTCAAAGCTACTGAGGGATACTTTATCTAAATCTAAAGAACTCGCTACTCAAAGGTTGAGATGGAATTCTGCATGCTCAGAGAGGCTGAATAGCAAGTAGCCAAACTTCCCCCTTTGCTGGTGTCTTCCAAAAAACCCAGTGTCCTTCTCTCAGCCTCCACTTAAAAAAAAAAAAAAGAACAAAAAACAAAAACCGTGCTATAGGTGGTTCCTCCCTACCACTTCCTGTCAGCTACTTGTTGACTCAGCCTCCTGCTCGCAGGTTAATTTTATTTAATCAAGCACATCTTTGAATGGTTAACAAAAGCAGTAGGGAAAAAATGCAACACACTTTAAAATAATATTCTCCAACAGTTGTATGCAACACACTTTAAAATAATATTCTCCAACAGTTGTATTTAGTGGGGTTGAAAAGGAGGAAGAATTTGGTTAGCATAGTGGGATAGCTCTCTGTTTTGATTGACAGGCTTTGATTATGTAAGCCTTTGCTTCCTGGGCATGTTCTTTCCCATGATGCATCTGATTTTGGTCACACTCACTCATAATTCTGCATTTTTATGATGGTAAATAGGACGTTTTTCCAAAAAATTGGCTCAGAGGCCAGTTTGCCTTATTGCACATGCACCCCAAACTAGTCTAGGCTGGATTGGCTCCCTACCTTCCATTCCCAGACATATTTGGATAAAAGCTATCCACTAAAGGGGAGTTTTTGATGGTATCTACGGAGGAGAATTTATTCCATTGTTTGGAGTGGGGCTTTTGTGCAGCCTGAAGCAGGTGAGGGTCCTAGGCTGCACATAAGCCCCACTCCAAACAATGGGGTTATTGTTCAAAGAGGAGTGGTTATTGCCCAAGCTGACTGGAGTCCCAGGTTGCAGAGCTACTTCCTATGCTCGACTGCCTCAGTACCTGTGTTCATCTCTAGGGTGGGGTTATCCAAAGTTTCTTTGTGGAAATATTCTACATTGTACAGCCTTAGCAAATAGAAGACAAACAGCACATGGGGTGCTGTTTCAGAGTGGCGTTCATGTAGGAGCAGGCACACCTTAAGAATATGTCTCCCTAGGATAGCTAGGAAAAAAAGGACCATAGGAAAGACACAGGGATCGCACAGTGGCAGAGAAATGGATGAGATCTACATGAGCAAACTCGGGGTGGAGGTGGGGGGTAATGGAGGGCAAGGGTAGGGGGAAAGAGAGCTTAGGGGAGCGGGAGGTCCTAGCTGGATCAGGAACAGAGTGGGAGAACAAGGAAAGAGATGCCATAATAAATGAAGACACCATGGGAATAGGAAGAAGCAGAGTGCCAGAGAGGTCCCCAGAAATCCACAAAGATACCTCCACTATAGACTACTGGCATTGGTCGAGAGGGTGCCTGAGTTGATCTGCTCTGGTGATGGGATGGCTGAACACCCTGTCATGATAGAACCCTCATCCAGTGACTGATGGAAGCAGATGCGGAGTTCCACAGCCAAGCGCCAGGCAGAGCTCCAGGAGTCCAATTGACGAGAGAAAGGGGGGATTATATGAGCAAGAGTTATCAACCAAGATTGGAAAAAGTACAGAGACAACTAGCCAAACTAGTGGAAACACATAACTGTGGACCAAGAGCTGAGGAGCCTCCATGGTGCTGGACTGGGCCCTCCGGATAAGTGAGACAGTTGTTTAGCTTGAACTGTTTAGGGGGCCCCCAGGCAGTGGGACCGGGACCTGTCCTTAGTACATGAGCTGGCTTTTTGGAACCTAGGGCTTATGCTGAGACACTTTGCTCAGCCTTGGTGTAGGGAGGAGGGGCTTGGACCTGCCTTTTCTGAATATACCAGGCTCTGCTGACTCCCCAGGGGAGACCTTGCCTTGGAGGAGGTGGGAATGGGGGGTGGATTGGAGGGGGAAGGCTGGGGATGGGAGGAGGGAGGACAGGGGAATCTGTGGTTGATATGTAAAATGAATAGAAAATCTCTTAATAAAAATAATAATAATAAAAAAGAATATGTCTCTCTATCAGTAAATTCCATTGAAGTATGTTGGTGGGACCTTGGGGCATGACTGTCCAGGACATCCTACTGGTCTCAGGAATTTTCAGGCTATTCTAGGAAGCAAGTTACCCCTTGAACCCTGGGACTTTTATCTCCAAATTGCCAGGCCATGCTTCCTGAATCAGGTTCTGCTTTCCATAATAAACATCATGGATAATGGAGGAGAGCTGAAGTGGCCTGCCAGACTCACAGCTAGTCAGGTCTATGGCTTCCTATGGAAGTTCCACCTCAGAGTTATAGCTCAAGGAGCTCCATTCCAGAAGTCAGTTTCTGGAAATTACTCTTTGGAAATGGCCTCTGGAAGTCTCCCTCTGAATGTTGTCCTTGAAGGCTACCTGGAAATTGTCCTCAAAAGTTGACACAAGAAGTCAGCTTGGAATGACAGCTGGGGAACCTGGTCTCAGAAGGTCAGCCCCTGGAAGTGGGGCTCCCAGGTCCCGCAGAACCACTGTCCATTGCACAAGAGTCAATCTGTTCAAACTCAGAGGAGATAGCTGTATATACGGTCTAATGTTTATCTGTGCTCAGAACAGACTTTTTGTTTGTTTGTTTTGTTTTTAAACCACACTACTCCAGATAGCAGTAGCTAACCATATGATGTGGAAGTTTGATTCAGAGGGAAATGAATCTGGGTCCTGGATGAGACTAATTTTTTTCTGGGTATCCGGAGAACAGAACAACCCAGGTCTGGAAAAAGAGCTGGTTTTCATGTATGTGCTAGGAGCCAGCTCATGCATTTATTCTAGAGTTAGTGAGAAAATGGAGACAATTGGAGTGATTTTGAACAGCAGGGGTGTCTGCCCGGGCTGCTGTGCCTTCTCTGGAGGAGGTAAAGGGGGAAGACTCAGAACATCTCCTTCCTTCTATAACCTGAGAGCCATCAAGGTGAGCAGTACTCACAGACCACCCATTATCCAGGAGGAGGAGGCAAGCCGGGTACATCTTTCATTCTGGCCCTTGTATTTCACACAAAGGATTTTCACCTTAATCCTCTCTGAAACACACACACACACACACACACACACATACACACACACACACACGCAAACCAAAACCAAAACCAAAACCAAAACAAAAACAGATTATGGGAGAGTAAGGGTGAAGTAATCTAAAATGTTGTTCCCCTTACTAGAGACTGTTCTGTGGCTATATACTAGCTGAGCTTGTCGGCTGCCATGGCCCTAAGTTAATAAAGCACCTATTTTATAGAACGGTGACTACAGACTGTTTAAATGGCCTGGAAAAAAAAAAAACATTCCTGCAGCATTCCCTGGAGTGAGACTCAGGACAATATTAAATCCAATGAATCACAGCCTTCAGGAGGGCAGGATGGTATGATGCAGAGCAGCATCGAGTGATGACTGGACCAGGCATCCCTGGTGGCCGTGGGGAACCACAGCAGGCACAGGCGCTCATTCACGAAAGAACTGGTTACTGAGGGCGATGTCATGTCACATGTCCCCTTGATGGAGTTTCTGGGAGTTGCATAATTCTCTTTTGCAGCTTTAAGTCTAGGAAGGAGCCTCCTGGAAGGTATTTGCTTTCTCTGCACAGTGTCCAGTCAAGCAATGGCCTCACTGTTTGTACCAGTGCCATTGATTTGGAATTTATTTCTGATGACTATCCCTGGCTCTCAGGTTAGGCTCAACTAACAGTGAGTGGGTCACAAAGTGGGGAAGGATCCACAGGCCTGGATAGATTGGCTTGGTGTTGATCTTTCCTGGGCTTGATCAGAATGTATACCCCATCCTTGAGGTCTTCTGCTTACTGTACTTATTGATCTGTTTATGTGGGGGCTGAAGTGACCATACTCTTCACAGTGTGCCTTAATGAATGGGCTGGCTAATCAGTCTGCTCCCTCAGATTCTTTTCAGAGGTCTCTGACTCCATGATCTCCCACCACTTACCTGAGTAAGCTGCCCTCATCGCTTCAATTAGACTCTTAGGATCTGGTATGTCTGAATGAGGCCCCCCTGGAAAACAAACACAAGTGTTAAGCCTTTGCTATTCCAAGGATGTTTCAAAGACCAGCTAAGTCAGACATGCTGTCTGCAGCTTGGTAGAACTCTACTGTCTTTGGCCCCACCCAGAACCACATCTAACTTAGGTGAGTCGAATGCACATCTAACTCTGAGAAGTGCAGATTTTGGGAACTCATCTCAAGTTGAGGGCTCTGACTCACGGTGTGTCATTACATGGGAGGCCTCCAGTGCACAATGCACAGCCCACTCCAAGCCTTTCTCAAAAGCCCAGTTGTCCAAACACTGTCCCAGCCGTGACTCACTGGTGCGTCGTCTTTAGCGATGAGTCATCATTTGTGAACCCTTCCTGAGGTGTGTCTGTGCCCTCGGATGCTGCCACCTGCAGTGCTTTGGGGATTGACTCTTCAGGGCTGTGAACGGTTGATCCCACACATCCTTTTGTGAGTAGCGCATGAGCTGGCATCATGGAGTTTAAAGTCAATAGAGCCAGTCTCCCGAAGTGAAAGTGCCCATGAAGAAAGGGATGAAGAAGGGTAGGTAACAGAGATGGTCCGCCCAGGCACGTCCTCTGGGAGGGACACCAACCTTCAAGAGGAGACGGGGGAATGAGAACCCAGCATCCTTTGCTTCTTTGCTTCGGTTCTGGGGAACTTCTGGGGCATGGAGAGCCACTGTAGCCAGGAAGCTCATCTTCTCTGGCGAGAAGGGTCCTACCATGCTTTGCTCTGGTGTTCTCGCTGCCTTGCCCTGTATAAGGAAAGGCCACTCCAGGGACAGATGAAATAAAAGCTGGTTTTCAGAAATCTATCTACAGACTGGTTTCTTTCGCGTTCCTGTCTGTTTACATGGCTCCAATTGTAATGTCGGACTGTACAACTGGGCGTGGCCCTAGGTGGTCAATAAAGTGTCCCCTGAGTGACAAGAACTTTGTGCGTTTTGATTTCAGTCCCCACTATAGTTTTGTCTTTTCTCTCAGCCACACAAATGTGGGGAGTGGAGTAAAAATTCTGCCTTGGCCTTCCCTCCCCCTTGTCCTGGGGAGCCTGGCCATCTGCAGGCAGGTCCTCAGGTGGATTTAGCCCATGGTTCCCCAGCTGTGCTGTGACCTCCGAATCCCTGCCTCTCCCAACTGGATTCTTCCATACACAGCTGCCACAAGCAACCTGGCCAAAGCCGGCCAGGCGGGCAGAGCAAGGGCTCGCTCATCAAGGACTTCACACCTGCCTTAACTTTGCGTCTCCTTGCTCCTGTCAGGAGGTGCCACAACCTTCTGCGTAGCCCTTGTTGGTGTTAATTATTTCCTTTCCACTTCCAGCTGGCTCAGAGCTTTAGCGCCTTAAGTTGCTCGTTTGATCTCTCTGCTCAGGAACAAGGTAATTAAGTCAGCCACAATTTAAGAAAACGGATCTGCCTCGACTTGTTGCCCGTCTTCAGACACCGCTCCATCCTAAATCATTTGATAATGTAAGAGGCTCTGCGCAGTTCTCTACTTGACTGAGGGTTGGTTCATTAGGTCACAATCAGTAATTGATTCTCAGTGTGTCTCGGCTGGTTTTATTACAGTAATGAGGACTCTCCCTCTCTCTCTTTTTTTCATCTCCTCTAATATGTTACCCAAACCATCAGCTTCTCAGTTTGGTGTCAGGATGACTTTGACAGGTTGTTAGCAACTATATGATGTATGGAACATCACAGAAACGTCTCAAACTGTGTTGCTGTGTTCTGCTCAGAGCCTTAGGTGGTCCTGAAATCAGTGAGAGCCCTTGCAAGGGAGAAGTTACAGCACTGATTGAAAATATGACTACAGGCTTGATGTCCTAATGAAGAAGCTCTTTGCAGCAAGGCATCTGTTTTGACTCACAGGGCTGGGTGGCATCGGAAGCTCTCTTCCAGAATATTCCTGAGCTCTAAAGGGGGCTGGTGAAGCTTGAGAGCCAAGCAGACATGATTTCATCAAATGTTACTCTTTCTCTGTGGAGCCCTTTAAAAAAAAAAGGGAGCAGTAATTTGCTGATCCCTCTAGAATCTGATTTCCCCTTAAGTTCTTTTCATCTTGAGGAAGGGAAATGGATCATATGAAGGCCACAAGACACGAATGTGCTGTTATTTATTGTACTTCTCCTGTCTTCACAGACGAGTTCACACTTCTCTATAAAAGATAAAAGGAGAAGGAAGGCATTTTCTGGTTTTGATGGATATAATAAAAATACTAGAATAAAATTTAATGTTTACTTTTATCCGGGAAGACTTTTTAAAATTTAAATTTCCTTCCAGATTTGGGGGCTTCATATTGTAGGCATGGGAATTAGAATTGTCTAATAATGTGAGGGATTTTGACTTCAACATAGCTAGGGATCTTGCAATGATTCTTTGAGTGGGAAACCAAAGACAATAGACTGGTACCCTACATGGGGTACGCTTCCTCAAGCCCTAGATGGCCTGTGGCAAAGACAACAGAGAGACTGGATGCATTTAAACTGTGAAATCAATTATATAGTGAACCTGAACACAGAAAATCAGCCCAGCACTGTAGACCGACCAATCAATGTTCACCTTGCAAACCTGAGTCAGGAGGCTACCAAGCAAAGACTAAGAGATCAAGACTTTGGCCTCAACACCAGGGGTTACTTTTGTTACACGGTGAAGCCAGTTAAATGTGCTCCTATGGCACAAATGATGGTCCTTGGGAGAGACTGTGTGTAGGCTGTGCTCTAAGTAGATTCCAGGGCCCTGAGTACAGTCGTATCTCTCATCCGGAACTGCCAGTGGACAGACAGATGGCCTGGGGACAGGTGAGGCAGGCCATTGTCAGCTAGCTCCACTGCAACACGCTCACAACCGTGATTAGTCCATGTTTGCAGCCTGAGCTTATGGGAAGCTTTATCAACAGTAAAAATAATATTTAGCAAGCCTCATCGATCCTTCCTCAAATAAAGTGTCTATTTCAGGTGAGGTTAGCCATTTTATTCATAGGATTAATTTCATCCTGCAGACCACTATGTAATGTCTGACAAAAGATCTTTTTATAAATTCGACATTGGGAAATAAGTCATAATCCCATTGGCTCCCGCCACTTCTTTCCACTGTGCAGAAGGCAGGCAGCAGAAGAAGGTTTGCTGCAGACTGAGGCAGGTGGAACAGATATTAATAAATCACCGGGAAATAAATAGACGAAAGTGACAGAGGCTATAAGAAATCAAATTATTACAGTTGTTTTGCTGCCCCGCGTGGAGTGAATAGTTCTTAGTCTAGAGCTTAGACCCTAAGACTTCCAGACTTCTGAATGTCCCCTGAGGCTTCCTGAGGGTCCGTGTTCAACACCATTCTGACCCCTGGCTTCCGAAAGATCAAGTCTCCTAGAGAACACGTGTGTATTGTGTGCAGTGGAGTTCAGAAGGTGTCTCGGAGTTCTGATTGAGGGTGTCTGCAGAGTTGACTGAAGAAAGGGATTAGGGGTGGGGAAGAGAGGGGATGGAAGAGGAAGTAAAGAAGCAGAGGAGGAGGACCAACCCCGGTGAGTTGGAAGCAACACAATCTCAAACTGCTCTGTAGAACCCCAAGCGCTGCAGGGGTTCTCGTTTGCCAGTCCTTCCCCATGACTCAAGGAGACAGCAACCTCATGTCGCATGCCCAGAGTGTTCTGTAGGATCCTCTTTGCTTCTTGAGAAGTGTTGGTTTGCACTCCTGAGAGCTGGCCACGGTGCCACTGAATTAAGGGAGTGACTCTCACCTAAGAAGGTACAGGGCATCTTGGGGGCACTCAGACACGGAGTAGCCCCAGGCTACGTGTTCTTTGAGAACATCTGGGGAATATTGTCTGTGGGTGCCAGAGTCTGTACTCTGAGAGCTGACTCTCAGGAGCACCAACGCCAGGTTGGTGAAACCCTCAATACTGTGAAAATACTTCACCAAACATGCTTTTGAAACCTCAGGGACAGCCACGCTTGGTAAGTTTGGCTTTTCTTGCTTTTTTTTTTTTTTTCCTCTTCAGGATCACTGCTGCTCTTCCCACCTGGAATGTCCACTTGCCTATGCTGTTGTCCAAGCCCACACCTTCATGTGAAGCTAGCAGTCTTCCCCTGAGCCACGGCACCCTGTGTGGTGTTGCCCTCTCCTCTGGGGCTGCTCCTTGCTCTGACTGTGAGACATGCCCTGAGACCTCCTGCTGGTGCAGGGCCCTGATACTATTTGGCTTCTGGTCCTGGTGTCTCTGAGCATGTCAAGTTCAGGAGTCCAGCACAGAGCCCAGAAGACCCTGCCTTGGAGACTCTTCTCCTTCCTCTCTGGAATCCCAGCCTGTTTAACCATCAGGCTGCCGCTCTTTCTGTTTCTATACTACCCCATCCGTTTTCAAGTCCCGCCACTGCTAATTTTACGTAGCTTTGGTTCTGCCTGTCTGTACACCCCTCTGACCAGCTTGATTTGGTCTCTCACTTGTATCTGGGGACAACAATTAGCATCTTGCCTCTAATATTGTCTTCTCTAGTAATCTTACATTTTTGCTGTCTGGCGACCTGTCAGAGCAAGGATCTAATGTCTCTCATACACTTCAAATGCTCAATAGCTAGTTTGCTAGTGCTCTCTGGATGAGGCAGAACACGCAGGTTAGTGATAGTCCGCCAGAGTCTGCCTACTTCACAAACCATTTCTCGGCATCCCTCGCCTCCTTCCTTCCCCCCCACCCTGTGCCGTGTGTTCCACCAGACAGAAAAGGCCCCTATGACCAAGGAACCTTCTGGAGAACTGAAGTGGCTCCTGGGAGCTGGTAGCTTGCTGCTCACACAACAGGGATGAAGGTCTCTTCCCACTTGCCCAAGGCACCTCTTGATTCTTCAGCATTCACCAAGGTAGAGGAATTTCTTGTGTTGTTTCCCTTTGAAGAGTTAGAATAAGAAGAGCTGGAGCCTGGGCACTTGAAATACACACTTGAAATAAATTCTGACACTTTAACTCCCTTCAACCCCATCCATTTTGGGACCCTGCACTTTAGTATCTTTAGCATCTGCATCCGTGCTTAGGAGTGGGTGATGTCAGAAGAAAGAGGAGCAAGAGTTAATCTTGATTTGAATCCCAGAAGAATTCGGAAAGAAACATAAATCGATCAGGTTATAAAAATGTCTTTATTTATAGTGGCACGTAAGTCAGGGCTGTGTGCCCACTCTTGACAAGGTGAGCATGGGTTTTCAGCCTTCATGGAACCATGTGAGTAAAAGACGCACCGACCCTGCAGGTCACTGACATGTGGGACACTGTACCCTGCTTCTGCTTCTCTATTAGACCAATTCCTCACACGGTTTGAGCCATGAGCTTTTCCTTTTCCACACCCAGTGGATTCGGGGGCTGTAGAGCAGGGACCCCCCCCCCCCCCCGGCTGGCTACGCAATGCTTCTTGTGATCAAGCATGTCAGGAAAGGTGACATGATTCTCTCCTCTGGGTCTGCTGGGTAAGAGCTCAAGAAGCAAGAGAAGGACTGAAGAAGGGTCCTGAGGAGTCCCTGCTTCAGTGACTAGATCTTTCGACAATGACTGTGGCAATGTCTTGTCCTAAGATGAAACCAATGGACACACGTATACAATGCAAACAGTCCTGTCTCCCCATAGCACACCCACCACATGCAGAAACACACACCCACATGTGCACACTATCATACAAACACAAATACACAGAGCACATGTACATAGAGCACACAACATCCCCATACACATATACACAACATCCCCCCCACACCCACATAATACAACAAACACACATAGTGCCTTCACACTTATTGCAGGGTTCTCCCCTTCCATTGATACATACACAAACTCCATAAAAAGTTAAATGGGACCCATAGATCCCGACTTCTATCAACGACCCATCTATCCATCTGTATCATACACTCCTTGTGTACAACTTATTTTATCCACTTGCTGTAGAACAGATGTCTTTTCATCTTCCTAAGTGTAACTCTATCTCATTCTTTTTAATAGCTGCCTAATATTCAATTTAAGGGTGACACAATTTATTTAACTATTCCCCTATTGATGGAAATTTGGTTGTTCACAGATTTTAATGAGACTATGACATTCTATTTTGTGATTCTATCATAATTTATTAAAGCACTCTACTATTGATAGATACTTAGGCCTATGCAGAGTTTTCTATTACATAGTACTCAATCAACAGCCCTGCACATATATCTTTATAATGTTTTTATCTCTTTGATAG